>CM040240.1:123324631-123517131 GCA_022545495.1 Chrysanthemum lavandulifolium
TCGGGATGCGGTGTAGGTTGAACTTCACCACTTGACCCTCCGGGCCACCCATTTGATCCTTAGAAAATTCCTTAGCAACGTGTTGGAGTCTAATGAATTTGAACTTCTTCTTATGTCGGTTTCGGTGGCTCTTCTTCCGAGCTTTCCTCTTCGTGCTCAATCACCGAGTCTTCCCTTTGCTCGTATCTGCTGGTGGAATTGGAGGTTTATGTACCGTTGTAGTGTCATCTTTAGCTGTTTCAGAGTAGAAAATCTCTTCATCTGATGCAGTACCCTTCGAGTCCTCGTCCGTTAGCTTTCTTTGCGGTTCAAGCTTTGGAATGGGAATAGAACAACTTCTTTAGAAGGAACTTTCCTTTTCGTGGAGGATTTCTCTTGGGAAACTTCCTCGACTCTCGATGCTTGCAAGACTTCTGCACTTCCTCTTACGGTTTTCTTGTAGGCGTGCAAGATTTTCATCAAGAAAGCCGACTTTGTTCTCTGTCACGGTTGTCATATATCTTTTATAAGATTAGAGTCGTTTGAGTTCATCGAGAGAAGGAGATCCGGCAACACACACCTTGTTTCTTGGTAGTTGACTCCTTAAATCGATTGTTAGAGTGGGTTCGGACAACATGTCAAGATTGTCGGGGTCATTGATTCTTTAGGGATATCGGGTTGTATCCAAGTGCTCTTTGGATCAGCAGTTTTATGTATCCGATATAAGGAATCTTTGAGCCAAGCTTTTGAGGAATGTCATCATGTCATCCCATATCGAGATTCAACTTGATGTGTTTCATGTTGATTAGAGCCCAAAAGATTTGCGCTTCTCGAGCTTGGGGTGCTCATAGCCGCTATCACGACCGTAAATGGATTTTGTGATGATGATATAAAGGGTTCTCCAAGGTGAGGAATGTTTTTAAGATCAATGTGAGAATGCTTATTAATAACCCACGAAGCTTCGTCGTACCCAATATCAATCAAGAATTGCGAGCAGTTTCTTGATGAGGTGCGTGAGAGAATTGATTGGTATGATGTCGGGAATGAGGAGAACAACCCTTAAGTCTGCATGTGTGATGGTAACTTGTTTGTGATTGAGTGTCACATGTTACCGCACTTTGACCTTTGAACCTCGCATTGTATTCCGAATTGTCGTATGTAGATCTCCGGAAGAGTGGCGAGTTGGTGAGCATGTTACGATAGGGATGGTTCTTGAAATATCCACCGCAATGAGACACGAAGATTCCGGCGGTGAGAGTTTCAAAGTCAACTCGAGATTGTTCTTTCCAATCTTCATTGGATAGCCATGCGGGAAGATATCGCAATGGTGAGTACGTTTGGTGCATATTCATTTGAGCTTCCATGTCGTGATCTCAAACACATTTAGCCAAAAGAACCAACATATCGAAGACATAATGTTAGTCAATGAAGGTTTTATTGACTAATTATTGAATGTGCTATGTCTATGATTGTTCTGAGTCCAAAGTCACTTGTTTGTCCAATAGTCTAATGACGTCGTGATAAGTTTCGTGAGTTAGTTAACTTTAAGTTTTAAAGTTTATGTTATCACAAAATTTTAACAACACATTACACATTTAAGTTTATTAGTGACATTATTGGATTCGTGACGTTATGATTCGTTTATTTACAAGTTTGCCCGCGTAACAATTCATAATGAAGGTTTGATCAAGGCTTAGGCGTAGAAATGGTAGCTTATGCGTAAACAGGAGAAATATACACGTAGGCGCAAGCTTATGCGTAGATCCTTACTTACGCGTAAGAAGTATTACAGCGTGGGAAAGGGAACCTTATGCGTAAAGCTTACGGCGTGGCGTATATGAAACCTTCACGCGTAAGGCTTACTCGTGAGAGTAGACCTTATGCGTGAGGTCATTTGTTTACGCATATCCTTCACGAGGATCGCGTGGTCCCTTTGTAGAACCTTCGGCGTGGCGCCACGCGTGAAGATTACTCTTCGCGTAACATGCTACGCGTAAGGTGATCCTTATGCGTGGTTATCTAACAACCTTGATTACGATAACTTTACGTGTAGCAAACACGAAATAAGATCATCATAACATCAATATTTACACATTCATTCATTCAAAACAGATCAAGGCATGAAAACTCATCAAATAGTTTACGCGTAAGATAACATATCGTGAGACTTAAACCCTAGAGCTCAAAGATTACGATATGAAATCTAACCATAGGAATTGCACCAAAGTGTTTCGGTAAGTCTTTGAGGCATAGTAAGTTGTTCTATCCAAGTTTTAACATCAAATTCAAGGCCAATCAAGAAAACCCAATTCGTATGAACTAGAACCCTAATTTTCAATTTATGAATCATTAGTGTTTCTGGGTAGTTTCTGGGCTTAGATATGATTAATTCTACTTGAAAACAACATTATACAACAATCTTTAACACCAAAAACATTCACATATGAAAACGCCCAAACCCACGCATAAACCCTAATTTCTAAAGTCCATCAATTCGTGTATCTGGGTGCATTTTGAGGAAAAAAATGATGTTAGTGATGTAAAAGAAACGTTTTGACACAATCCTTTTAACCTCAAACACAAAACACATGATCATGTGTTCTAACCCTTACGCGTAAAACACAAAAGTCATTGAATCTTGAGTTTTAACCGTTGGATTCACATGAAATTCAAAACCATTGTTTAAAAACTTGTTAAGAACACAAAATCACTTACAAATTGAAGATCAGAACACTGGATTTGAAGATTGATTTCTATGCGTAGGATTAGTTAGGTTTGTGTAATAAATGTGAAGTGAAAGTTTTAGGTGGAGGAGTTTTATTAAAATAACTTTAAGCTTTTGGCAGTTTTAGTCCCTCCACCTTTTCCATTTTCATCCAAATCCTTTTAACTTCCATTTTGGTTACCAAACGAAGAATATTTGGAAATAACTTTGACGAGACTCCCCCTCGACTTAAGAAATAATGAAAGGTTATAAATTTTAGTCCGAGGAGTGTCAGTAAACCAGAAATGTGACCACCAATAGTAAGGAAAACAACCGAGATAGTATAACATGCAAGTACAGTGTTATTTTGAAACAGTTAAGTATTAATTTTCTCCCCCTCAACACTTGATCGGAAAAATACTTGAATTTTGAAGGATTAGAGTGTTGACGGAAGAAATGTACTTGACATGTTGAAAGAAAAATAGATAGAAGAATATTTTGTTGTTTTATCGGGTTTTATATTCTTATATTTTGTTTTGAAAAATATTTACAAAAGGGATTTTGGTGTTTGACTGGTTTTAAGATGCATTTTAAGAGTTCATCCAGTTCCTCTTGAGTCAAACACCGCATACCAATCCGTGGACCAACTCATTAAACCTAGCGGGAGGCAAGGCTTTGGTGAGTAGATCCGCCAATTGGTATTCTGCCCCATGAATTATAATTCAACTGCACTGCTCCACATGATCCTTGATGAAATGATAGCGAAGATCGATGTGCTTTGATTTCGAGTCTTTGAATCGAGTTGCGAGATCGCAATGGCACTCCGATTTTCGTAGTACATCGAATTCACCAAATACGTAACCATAGTCTTTGAGTTGTGTTCTCATCCGGATGACTTGAGCACAACATGCCAACATGGCTACATATTCGCTTGATTGATGACAATGATGTACAATCCTGCTTCTTCGATTGCCAAGACACCGTTTATCACCAAGAAATTGTAGTGCTCACAAGTACTTTTCCATGAATCTAAACATCCCGCGATCAACATCCGAAAAAGCGATTAGTTCAAAACCGAATCCTTCGGATACGGATCCCAAGTTAATGGTTCCCTTGATGTATCGGAGGATTCTTTTAGCCTCGAGAGGTGGGTTTCGGCTTGGTCGCGATCGATAACGGGAGCATAGATAAGCAAGAAAGACAATATCAGTCCGCTAGTTGTTAGATACATGAGAGACCCAATGATACTACGGTATTTTGTAGGGTCGACAAGTTTCCCATGTAAATCGTCTAGGCGCTTGGTATGAGTCATGGGTGTGGCATAAGTGTCACGGGTTTTATTCAAATTTGTTTAACAATTCAAGGGCATATTTGGGTGACTCAAGAAAATACCACGGGTGATTGATGAACTTGTAGTCCTAGAAATAATGTAAGTTCACCCATCATGGACATTTCAAAATTTTTCTTCATTAGTTTTGCAAAAGCGATTGAGTACTTTTTATGTGTAGACCCAAAAATAATGTCATCCACGTAAATTTGAACAATTAAGATATGTGCCCCGTGATATTGAATGAAAAGAGTAGGGTCGACCGAACCTTTGGTGAAATTATTGGCAATGAGGAAAGATGATAGCTTATCGTACCATGCCCGAGGAGCTTGTTTGAGACCATACAGGGCTTTGTTTAGTTTGTGGACATGGTTCGGGAACTCGGGATCAACGAATCCTTCTGGTTGGCTGACATAAACCGTTTCTTTAAGTTGTCCGTTGAGAAACGCAGTTTTGACATCCATCTAAAAGACCGTCATATTCATATGAGCCGTGAACGCGAGAAACATCCGAGCGACCTCAAGGCGAGCAGCCGAGCAAAAGATTCTTCAAAGTCTATACCTCTTCACGACGATAACCCTTAGCAACTAGGCGTGACTTGTTTGATTCGTTCCTTGACATCAATTTGTTCTTCCAAATCCATTTGAGACCAATGACGTAGACCCCTGTTGGTCTTTCAACCAGTTCCCATACTTTAAGACGTTTGAATTGGTTGAGTTCTTCTTGCATGGATTCAATCCATTTGTCTTTTGTTATTGCGTCTTTAATGTTTTTAGGCTCAGATTGGAAGATAGTGAGTGCATAAATGCAATGTTCACCATCTGAGTGAAGACGTTGTCTCGTAACGACTGGTTGATTCGGGTTGCCAATAATATTTTCCAGAGGATGGTCTTTCGTCCATCGATGTGTAGAGGGTTGATGTTGGTATACATTGTGCAGATTTTGAGGATTCAAATGGCTTGTTGAAGATTCCGCGACATCTGGTGCAGCAGTCTCATTTGCAAACGGGTTAAAGAACGCATTTGGATCAAAATCCGCAGTTGGGGGAACGTCATTCGAACATCATCGGCGGTTCATCATTGTTGGAAGCGGTTTGTTCAACTGTTGTGGTGGAGTCAGCTGGTGGTGCTTCCTGCAATGAGTTGTTGTAGCAGTGTATTAGGTATAAGAGTAGTATCGAGGTTGAGTGCGGAAACAGCGGATACACTTGTAGCACGTTCATCAATATCGTCACTAAACAGTAGACAAATAGCCTTTCCATTTGTTGACGAGTGAGTGGGGCTTTGTTCGGTGATGATAGGTTTTGAGAGAAGTTTAATCGGTTGTGACCGGTTCTAAGTTGTTATACTCGGAAGCCATTTCCGTAAGTTCATCAAAATGAGCATGAATCATTTCCATAACTTTGTTTTGTCTGACGATTCGGATCCGATAACCTTTAGAATTCTCACAATATCCAATAAAGACTCCAATGTCGACTTTGGCTTTGAGCTTTCCAAAATCATCACGATCATTATTCGGATAGCAAAGGATCCAAATACATGAAAGTGTTTGAGATTCGGTTTATGGTTGTGGAGAAGCTCAAAAGGTGTTTTGTTGTGGCATTTAGTAATCATAGAATGGTTTTGAGTATAGCATGCGATGACACCGCCCATAAGTAATCTGGAAGTTTAGCATTGATTAACATTGTTCTTGCAGCTTCCACTAACGTTCGGTTTCATCTTTCAACAACTCCGTTTTGTTCTCGTGTTTGTGCAATAGATGTCGATGCTCAATTCCTACTTTCTCATAAAATTCTCAAGAGTTTGGTTAACAAATTCGGTTCCTTTATGCATTCTTATTTGGCGGACGGTGTTCGGAGTGAACTTGAATTTTCGTGAGAAGGTGATGATCATTTGTGGAGCTTGATCTTTGCTTGAAGAAAGTAGACCCAAGTCCATCGTGAATAGTCATCAACAATTACTAAGATATAGTGTTTGCCATTGATCGTTTGCACGCGATCAGGCCACAAAAATCCATGTGAAGAAGATGAAGCACATGCAGAGAGCTGTGTTCCACTTTTGAAGGAAAATGAGAACGAGTTCTTTTCCCTTGTTCATAGGCTGAGCAAAGGTGATCTTTAGAATACCGGAATCTTGGGAGACCTTCAACTAGTTTGTGTCGAGCAAGATTGGTTATAGTTTGAAAGTTTAAATGTGAGAGACGACGGTGCCATAGCCAGGATTTTGTTGATGTTGCCTTTGAAAGTAAGCAGATGGGAGATGAAGCAACCATGTCTTGCAAAGAGATAGTGATGTAACGAATGCTAAACCTTTAAGTACTTTTGATATTCAGTCTGATGCACCTTGTGTTATTTGTCGTAAAAGTATGAATTCTGATTGTCATGAAAAATGTGTTGCTAAAGCTATCATCTCTCGTTTAAGGAATCCTAAGAATCGGAACACCTCTAGGCCTACTAATCATTCTAAGTCTTTGCTTGGTAGACCGCCCTCTTTAGATTCTAAGAACCGCATTGATGTCCCTGTAGCTCCAGTTTCACCTCCTAGGAATGTAGTACCACCTAGTGCATTCACTAAGACTAAAGCAAATACTAGTTGGAGATGGCAGAAATGGATATATAACACACTAGGATTTAAATGGATGCCTTAAGTTATTGATGTGTGTATGTTCACTATAATCGCTCCGGAACCCTCTAACATTTCGGGTTCCACATCTACTTCGATTCCATCCGTGTCGTCTATGTGTAATCTGCGGTGATCTGATCATTCTCTGGATTGTTGATAGCGGATGTTCCCGACACATGACAGCAACCTTAAACTGTTATCAAACTTTATTGCAAAGTTCATTGGCATTTGTCAGTTCGGGAATGATCACTTGCAGACTATCATGGGCTACGGAGACTATCTCAATGGAAACATCGAAATTAGCGGGGTTTATTATGTGGAAGGCCTCGGTCACAACTGCTTTCGATGGGTCGGTTACGTGATGGTGATTTGGAGGTTGCTTTCAGGGAGAAATCTTGTTTCATTCGTGATCTACAAGGAAACGACCTTATGTCTGGCTCGCGTAACTCAAGTCTTTACACTTCAAATAAATAGTTTACACCTATTACCAATACAAACACATAATTTGTAACACTGTTATTACACAAGAGTTTACACCTAGCCTTCATAAATAGAACTATTAATAAACACATAATAAATCTTGTGTTACTAATAGCTCTGATACCACTGTTAGGTCACCATATTAGTAACACAAGCATCATTATAAGAAGTAGAGAAGAGATAGATGATCGGTTGAACAAATACAAACACACACACACCTATAAATGAGGAAAGGTTATGCGTAGAAGTGAAAGAGTGAATGAATTGAACAACCAACCCTCAAGTGAGGGTTATTACAAGGTATTTATAGGAGAAGGAGCTAGGGCAACACTCCTAGTCCCTTCCTTTCTCTTATGGACTTGGGCTTAGGCTTATGGGCCTTCTACATAAGCCTAAGCTAATAACAAACATAAAGGCCATAATTAAGCTAACTATTACATATGAATCACTAACACTTGAATTAGGTTTAGGAGTGATTCCAACAATCTCCCCCTAAGTGTTGGTGATGAATGAATGAGTGATAAAGGTTGTAGGTGCTGATGTAATAGTAGCTTTGACGTCTTCTGACATTCTTATTTCTTGTGAGAAGAAGTGTCTTGATTCGAACAATCTCCCCAATGTAGAGAAATTGTTTCTTTTGAAGTATTACTGCTTTGGCGTCTTCATTTTCTTTGTTCTTTAGTTCTTTATTCTTTGAAAGTGATAGTATGATGTGGTAATCGCATTAGGTGCCGCCTTCGTTGCTCCGGTGTCTCCGTCATTCTTCAACATGCTCACACGCTCTTTAACGTTGGATTCTTGTTGATGAAGTTCTTTAAGTCTTTAAACTTTGTAGATTCTTTGTTGACGAAGAATCATTACGACTTTGTGTTGCCTTTGATTATGAGAGAACTTCCATAAGTGATGTTGTTGGTATGAGCATGTGGAGAATCTGACGATCGGTCCGCTCCGAGCTTCCATAAGAAGTAAACATAGGAAAGGTTAGTAATAAGCGGATTCCGGCACTTACAAGTTTGAACTTGAGAGTGTTAACAACATAGTGTGAAAACACAACTCTAATTCTCACAAAGGCCGTTCTCGAACCGGAGTCCCACAAGTGAGATAACGCGATGTGCAAGTACACCTACGGTTCGGATGAGTCGTTGAGGTACAACAAAGCATCACCTCACGATCAGACTGTTTGAGACCACTAAGCGTAATCCACGGGAGTTACCGAAGCGACCTCTTGTCGAGGTCGTTTGATGTTGACCACAGCGGAGTTTCCATTCAATCACCGAGGATCACGGTTGTGAACCTCTCATAAATGTTCTTGACAGATTGCTAAGATCCGTGAAGGACTCGATAACGCACCCTTTGTTGTTCTTATTGTTGAACAATAAGTGATGAAATGTCAAGTGTACCTAAGAGATCTTTTGATAAATCTCGTGGCTCTAGACTCAATAGTGCATTTTGGTTTTCTGAGCGGAGACTAGGGAGAGGGTCTCCTTCTTCAATACCAAAGAATCTCTAAGAGAAAGCCGATAGTTTACGTAGGGTTCCTGTGAGAATGAAACAAGCTTCTTTTGGGAGAAACTTGAGTGGCTAAGAAGGTTTAGTGCATGCGTCCTTTGGGTTCATGACGACTTTTATCTTCAATACGGTGTCATCAAATGACAACCAAGTAGCATATGAATTGAACACGGTATGCGCCTAAGTTGAATAACTGAGGGCTATTTCTTTTCACCATTTTCTTTGCATTTCTTTTAATTCTTCAACTCCTTCTTTCTCCGATTATCATTTTCTCCTTTTATAATCATACCTAAGGACTTCTAGATTCTAACTATTTGTGATGTCCTTGGGTAGATCCCTCCGGCTCTGGTGATCATAGGACGGTTATTCCTAACCTTAATCACCTTATAACTCCATTGCCATAAAACCATTTTCATGAAAATCTCTCAAAGTGTTTGTGAATGAAAAAAATTTTGTACCACTGTGAGAGTTTTATCTTATAGCAGAAATACTCCCCCTCCACACGTGCTTAAGTGTTAAGACAGAAATCTGCACGGTGAGAGAAGAGCACGCACTTTTGAATTGATCGACTCAAGATAGACAATTCCTTGTGAGACACGTTACGTTGCATAGTTAAAGAGATACATTGTCAGCTTTTAGGTGACAACTAGCTCTAATAACTACCTTGAAGATGTGGACAACCCCAAAAGGTTGTCAAACCCGTCAAAGTTCATGTCTATCAAGAGCTTCTCGAATAGGTACAATTTACTTGGATAAGTCTTGGAAGACAAATCTTTTCAATGTAAGACTGTTCAGATCCCGTCAATTCATGGGTTGAAGTCTTTCCACACGAGGATTCAATAGCAGTTTCACAACATATTTCTTATCACATAATTTTCTCCCCCTAAAAAATGGCATATAAATGTTATTTTTGAAGAAATGTTGAGAATAAATATGACCATTTTGAGTTTTGTGGGAAGATTACACAAAGAACAATTTGTGAACAAAGTTTTAGCAAATACTCCCCCTCAACAAGTAATACTAACTTTTGAGGTTTTGAAAATGTAAGGGGAAGTACTTGTTCTTTTGAGTAAAAACTTTGAAAAATGAAAGTTTTGATAAGTTTTACTCAAAAGTAAGAAGCTTTCGCTCCTTTTATAGGATTGTGGCACTGAAGCGTACCACAGGGTCCTTAAATTACAAGTGCGGGTTGTACACTGTTATGTGTGTGTCTGATAATTAAACACACAAAATAACAATCAAGAGAGTACCCAATGATTACAGACGATCAGCTACTTTCTAAGGACGTTGGAAAGTCAGAATCAAAAAGATTGGTCATCCTCCCACATAGCTCTTCCAACCATCGCATCTGATCCCGATGAATCAACTTTTCATCAATCCTAGTGATAAATCAACGAACATCCTTGCGATCCTTTGAATTCCATCTCTTCGTCTGAATTATACCCAACTCAATTTCCTTCAATCGATATGTCAATCCATCTCAAACCATCTCCAGGGTGGCGTCATAGAACTTAGTGAATTTCATCGAAAGCCATGAAGCAAGTATGATGATTTTCACTTTGGTAGACATACCCAAACTTTTGTTTATGAACGATTTTGTACTGAGGTTCTTGATTGATTCCGATGAAGTGTAGAATTTAGGTAAGACTCAACCCCGAGGTGGAGAACTTCAACACGCTCTTTGATTTGAAGCGTATGAAAACAAGGAGTGCGAATGTACTTGATCTAAATGTCGGTTGAGGTTACGGTTGGGGCTCAGGTATGTCGTGATCCTCACCACCAGTGTATGTAAAATGATCAACGGTTTTCTCCATTGGTGGTGTGGTTTCTGAATCCCTTGGTTGATCAGATGGTGGTGGCTGTGTAGCTTGTTGTGTAGTGGTGATAACTTGCTTAACCATTTGTCGAATCATTTGATGGAGTTGCCTTCTTAATAGATTTTGGTGTTGACATAGGTGTTTCTTATGTTGATGGAGGTGATGATTGAGATGATGATTTGGGTTTGGTGAAAGTGTCAAGAGGTGATTCAGAAGACTGTTGACGTTTGTGTATAGGATTGTCAACTAAGTAGTTGTCGATTCCTTCTTTAACTTTTCCTCCTCGCCTCTAGCGCTTTCTTGACCTCTTTTGCAACATTTCCTCTTCATCCACCAAATTATCATCATCGGTGACTCTTTCATCCTTATCATGATCGTAATCTCCTTCGTCATATATTTCCACATCTTCACCATGCTTTTCTTCTTGCGGTTTGTTTAAGTTGTTGTTGTGGTTGCTTCATTTCATGAGCTTATAGTAGCGGTGACACCACGATCCTTACCGGGTTGATTAACCGGATCGGATGGGGTAAGAGATGCTTGCAATGGATCTTCCATAAGTGGAGGACTACTACTTGACCCTCACCTTGCACCGGGTTGATTAACCGGAAAGGTTGAAGTATGGTATTCCATCCTTTTCTGCTTTAATGTCTTATGAAATTTTATTTCCTCTTCCATTGAATCATACTCATCATCAGGATGACTTTGTGAGCATGAATTTGAATAGAGGTTGCAGAAGGATGTCCACAGCAATTCTGCAAAATGATTATGAGCATATGAAGTTGTTGAAGATGACACGGAGATTGTTCTTGCCAATTGTTTTGTCGTATATAGCTGGGAATGTGTTTGCCATCAAGAGCTCTGTTGGGGCATTGATTTTTGCTTGATTTGCAGCCATTTCGTGATTTGAAAGTCATTAGACAAAGGGACAGACATATGGAAGCACAATGTGTTTGTTTTAGTCTGATTTATTATCTAATTACTTGTATGATGGTAACATGTTTATGTTAGTTACAAGTCCTAAGTCACATTAGTCCAAATGTATGAAGTTGATGTGATAAGTTATGTGAACACGTTAATTTTGAAATTTCAAAGACCAATAATTCACTTAACACACAACATATTAACTTTTCTAAGTTTATATGAAACATCAGATATTTGTGACCTATGCGTAACATTTAACAAGTAACATATACGTAACGGGCCAAAATGTAGTGAACAGTGGGTTATGCGTAAGAAAGGAGCTTATGCGTAGGAGTAAACTAAAGCGTAAGACCAAGCTTAGGCGTAAGAGTTTCTTACGCGTAAGACAAGTTCAAAGGCTTTAAGCTTACGCGTAGGGATAAGCTAGATGTTACGCGTACAGTTTACTCGTAAGAGTAAAGCTTATGCGTAACAAGCCTTGTTTACGAATATCTTTCCAAGATACACGTAATCCACTGTAGGCCCCTTATGCGTAATGCCCACGCTGGCAGTAAGATTTCTCTTAGGCGTAACCTTTACGCATAAAGTATTCCTTAAGCGTAACGGTTTGAGCGCCTAAAGATTCGACATTACGAATAATTAACTTTGTTAAATGAAAACTTGATTGCGATTAATTCCAAATATTTTTAGATCACAAAACAAGCATAAGAACATATCGGATACACGAAAGACTTAGGCGTAAAATTACTTAAACCCTAAACCCTTAATCTACGTGTAAGGGATATAGCTACACAAATCAAACAAGAATGTTTCAAGTGTCCTAGATGTCATATGAGTGCAATGGAACAAGATTTAACACATTTCCACCACGTAATCGGAAGATTTATGGGAGATGAACCCTAAAATACCTAAAACTTAAATTCATACAGTTTAGATGTTTCTGGGCTAATTTAAAGGTTAAAAAACATGCATATAAACTTATTCTGACACTTTCTTGACTACCTAATAACATATCACAGAATAGAAAAAAACCCTAAATGAGCGTAACAACCCTAGAATTCAACTTAATGAATTTTAAGATTCAGGATGGTTATGGACGATTGAAACAAGTTTAATAGACACTAAGAAAGGTTTTAACACAACTCATTTCAATCCAAACACTTATATGCATAAACACCCAGTTCGTTCGAGTGAACAATTTTCCAAAATCAGTTTAAAGAGTTTTTAACCATTGGATTTGAAAGAATTTTAGCAACCCTTGTTTATCATTTTGATCAAAACAGTTTAGAACTTATAGATTATGAAAAGCTTGAACGGATTTTGAAGATTTGATTTGGGCTGTTTGATCTTGGTGGTTTAGGAGTAAATGCACACGAAGTGGTGCTTTGAATGTGTTAGGTGAATGAATTTGTTAAAATTACTTTGCCAAGTTGACACATTCAGTCCCTCAACCTCAAAAAGGTTCCAACCAAGATCCTTTAACTTCCGTTTAGGTTAGACAAAACACTTGTAAGGCAAGAAACTTAATGATACTCCCCCTCGACTTTTGAAATACTGAATTTTGAAGACATTTGAGTCCGAGGAGAGTATTTGACAAGAAACGTGTCCACCATTTATAGAAGAAACAATGTATTATTGGAAACATGGAAGTACAAGGTTTTATGAAGCAGAAAATATTTACTTTCTCCCCCTCAACACTTGTTCGGGAAAATTGTGAAAGATTTGATAGAACAAAGTGTTGACTGAAGATTTGTACTAGCCATGTTGAAAGAAATATAGATAGAAGAATATTTTTGTTGTTTTATCATTTTATAATTTTGTATTTTGTTTTGAAAATATTTACAAAAGAGGTTTTGGTGTTTGATGGTTTTAAGAATGTTTTAAGAGTTCATCCGGTTCTCTTGAGTCAAACACCGCATACCAATCCGTGGACCAACTCATTAAACCTAGCAGGAGCTAAGGCTTTGGTGAGGAGATCCGCCAATTGGTATTCTGTACCCACAAAGTATAATTCAACAGTACTGCTTCCACGTGGTCCTTGATGAAATGATATCGAAGATCGATGTGCTTTGATTTAGTCTTGAATCGAGTTGCGAGATCGCAATAGCACTACGATTGTCGCATACATCGGGATTACATCAAATCACGTAACCATAGTCTTTGAGTTGTGTTCTCATCCAAATGACTTGAGCACAACACGCCGACATGGCTACATATTCGATTACGCTGAGGAGAGCGATGTACAATCCTCGCTTCTTGATTGCCATGACACCGGTTTATCACCAAGAAATTGTAATGCTCTCAAGTACTTTTCCGTGAATCTAAGCATCTGCGTGATCGAGATCTCGAAAATGCTATTAGTTCAAAACCGTAATCCTTCTGATACGGATCCCCAAATTAATGGTTCCCTTGATGTATCGGAGAATTCTTTTAGCCTCGAGAGGGTGGGTTTCATTGGTCTCGACTAATAACGGAGCAAAGATATACAAAGAAAACAATATCAGGCCGATAGTTTGTTAGATACATGAGAGACACAATAATACTACGGTATTTGGTAGGGTCAACCAGTTTCGCATGCAAATCGGCGTCCGACTTCTTGGTATGTGACATTGGTGTGGCATAAGTATCACAGGTAGTCATTCAAAATTTGTTCAGAATTTCAAGGGCATATTTGGACTGACTCAAGAAAATACCACAGGGTGATTGATGAACTTGCGGTCCTAGAAAGAACGTAAGTTCACCCATCATGGACATTTCAAAATGTTTCTTCATTAGTTTTGCAAAAGCGATTGAGTACTTTTATGTGTTGACCCAAAATGATGTCATCCACGTAAATTTGAACAATTAAAATATGTTCCCGTGATATTGTATGAAAAGAGTTGGGTCGACCGAACCTTTGGTAAAATTATTGGTAATGAGGAAGGATGATAACTTATCGTACCATGCCCGGAGCTTGTTTGAGACCATCTGAGCTTTGTTCGGTTTGTAGACATGGTTCGGGAGCGGGATCAAGGAATCCTTCCAGTCGGTTGACATAAACCGTTTCTTTTAGTTGCCTATTCGAGAAAAGCAGTTTTGACGTCCATCCGAAAGACTGTTATATTCATATGAGCATGAACGCTAGAAATATCGAACGACCTAAAGGCGAGCATCCGGAGCAAATGATTCTTCAAAGTCAATGCCCTCTTCCCGTCGATAACCCTTAGCCACCGGGCGTGACTTGTTTACGATTCGTTCCATTCAAATCAATTTGAGACCAATGACGTAGACCCTGTTGGTCTTTCAACCAGTTCCATACTTCAAGACATTTGAATTGGTTAAGTTCTTCTTGCATGGATTCAATCCAGGTTGTCTTTTGTCATTCGTCTTTAATGCTTTTAGGTTCGATTGGTGAGCGGTGAGAGCATAAATGCAATGTTCACCATCTTTGTGAAGACGTTGTCTCGTAACGATTGGTTGATTTGGGTTGCCAATAATGTTCTCAAGAGGATGGTCTTTTGTCCGGTGATGTGTAGAGGTTGATGTTGGTATACATTGTGTAGATTTTGAGGATTCAAATGGTTTGTTGATGATTCCGCGACATCGGGTGCAACAGCTTCATTGGCAAACGGGTTAAAGAACATTTGGATCAAAATCTGCGGTGGGGTACTTCATTAAGAATATCGAATTGGTTCAACGTCGTTGGAAGTAGTTTGTTCAACTGTTGTAGTAGAGTCAATGGTGGTGCTTCTTCAACAAAGAGTTGTTGTAGGAGGTGTATCGGTATAAGAGTAGTATCGGGTTGAGCGTGAAACATCGGATACACACGAGCACGTTCATCAATGTCATCACTAAACAAATGAGCAAATAAGCGTTTCCATTTGTTGACGAGTAAGCTTGGGGCTTAGTTCGGTGATGATGGGGTTTGAGGGAAGTTTAAATGGTTATGACCGGGTTCTAAATCTGTTATGCTCGAAGCCATTATGAAGAAGTTTAAATTAGCTTCCCCAAACCGAAACCTGTCTTTAGCGATTTGAGACTTTTATGTAGTAGACATTTCTTCTAACTTTTGAAGTTTTCAAGATGTCACGGAATTTGTAGAAGAGCGAAAACCACACAATGTAAATCGACTATTTGCGGATAATCGCCTTCGAGGGTAACATGCCAGAAATCAACAAGATCTTCTCACGTATGTAGACGCATCACACCAAACAAACCACGAAAGACGAAATGAAACAACTTTTCCATGAATGTTGTGGTCGTTCGAATACTAGCCACCTGTGAATATGCAATAACTCGATACCAAGACCGTGTGTGAGACATCATAACATCATATTTGGGTAATTTCACACAAGATCACCTGTGAAATTGAGATGATAACACCAAAGTGAGACGTTTGAGCCACATATCGTCTTATTTCTTCCCCTAATTGAAGAAATGCAAGAAGGCATTGGGTTTTCACAAAGAAGCATGTGAAAAAACAAGGAAGCAATAACCACCTACACACTCTCTCCCCCTCGATGTTTTCAATGATTCAGAATCATACACCACGTATGTTGATGATGAATTGAAGACAGCGAAACCATGTATAAGGAGACAGCGAAACCATGTATGTTCAATTAATCGAGCAAGTGTGAAGTACCAAAAATATTTCGAGAGAGTCAACTGCTAATAATACTTCTCTGTTCATAATGTTGATGCTGTGACATTGTTGTAGGAAACACTTTGTTCTTCTGTTTTTAGAGATTCGAATGGAGGTGCAGCTACAATAACGGTTGTTGTTGTAGATTCAGATGTATCAGGTTGTGCAGCTGAAACATTCGATACATCAGAAGCATGACTTTAGATAGAATCTTTAACCAGAAGAGCAAGCAATATTTCCAATTCTTGACGATTAAGTACAATGGTGGAGCGGTGATGGATCATTAATTTTTAGACGGTGAAAGCGGGTCCTAAGCTATTTTGCGGTAGGAGCCATAGTCATTGTACCGCCTAGAAATAACAAGGGGCAAGAAAGAAAAGCATGGATCCCCAGTGTAACGGGTTCCGGATGTTAGAGGCATAAAGATGTAGTGTCAATTATCTTCTTGATACCGAACATGCTATTTTGATAAGTTCCTTTCCTACCTCGGGGATGGATGTAGAGGATTTCACACATTATGGTGCAACTACTTAGTATATTGCTGTCGGAATCCACCTAAGACCAACATTTTGAAAACTCTACCCGTTGGTATCCATCGAAGGTTAGATCTAAGGGATGTTGAAACTTCTTTTGGGAAGAGTCTCCGTCCTATATTGATCCACCTATTAGGTTTCTGAAATTTTACGTTTAGATCAACGGGTTTATTTCTTACTGTTTGAGTTAACTTAGGTTTTGGTTTGCTACTACAAGCAGTGTTCAGTAATACACTCGAAAGTGATACACTAGGTCGTGAACCTAAGATTCCATCCTTTTGGAGTAGTGCCCTTTTCCTAGCCTTTTCTAAATCATAGTTCTTGTGCAAGTCATTAGTATCATATGAATATTGAATTTTGATGCTCGGTTTAGATATTGTGTTCAAACTAATCCTAGATGGGCCAGGTGCAACTACTTGTAGAGGTTTAATAGAAACAGATTTAATAGAAACAGGTTTAACAGAAACATAATCATTTTTCTTAGGCCAAGAATGTGGAGTGACTGGTTTTGACAAATGATTATTCTCAACAACTTGGGAGGGAAACCGTGATTTTGAAGATTTTGAACGTTCAGATTTAAATGTAGTTGGTTGTCTAACTACTGATTGTTTTCTAAAAGGTTGTTGAGACGATTTCCCCAAGATTGTTGGTTTAACAAAATTAATATCCACACCCTTTTCAGTTAATCTTCTCAGTTTATTTTGTAAAGCAACATGTGCAAGTCCCTTTGCTTGAATTTGAGCCTTTAAATGTTCATTTTCTTTTGCTAATGTATCCACACGATTACTTTGTTCATATGAATACTGACCATTGTGTTCAGAAGAAAAAGATTTGTTTTGTAATTTAAGTTCAAGAGAGATGCAATGTGCCTCTAGTTTTGAAAAATCTTTATGAAACTGAGCAATGGTCTTTTGAGAAGAATGTTTTCGATTCAAGAGTTTGATTTGACGTTTCAGCTTGAATTGTTAACAAGTAAGGGCCGGACATGTTGTGCAACACACCGGTCAACCTCTCCTTCATTACTAAATTCGGGTTGCTCGGTATGTTGTGTCGCATTTGCGATGAATATGATCAACGATGGGATTGTACCTCGACCATACATTACGTATCGGTGTCATAGGAGGGTAAGATATCTTCCTCAACCATTTGTTCTTCGTCACGCTTGGGCTCGGTGTCGTAGTTAAGTGTGATATCTTCTCCGGATCTGCTGTCATCCTTCTTTTCCAATGCTACAACCTCATTGTCCACATTACAAGCGATTCGATAAACACAACATTCCCAACATCCATTAGAGCATTCCTTCCATGTACATCAACTCTTTCACCTTGCACGATTGCGGATTTCGGAATTTGATGATGTCGACGCTTGGAATTGTTAAACATTGAGTTCAACTTCTCATTCGAACAATAAATCCTTCTTGCAATTCCACAAATGCCTTTTCTTCTTGAAATCATCGGTAGCAAGGTTTGGTGATGAAGGTTTTAAGCGATAGATGGAAGGAGACGAAGTCATCATACTTGAAAGGCCGATATAGTGATTTTCAAAATTTCCCTCCAAAAATAAATTTGAAAAAATTTTGTCTCCCAAAATTTGAAATTCACTATAAAATTCAAATCTAAGGTTGAAAGAAAATTTTGAGTTATGACAATTTTGACGCCAAATTTGACCCGAAAAATTCGAATTTGGGCCCAAAAATTTGAATTTTTGACCAAAATTTTCACAGTTAAACCAAAATTTGAATCTCGCGTAAAAATTGAACGTTTAGTCTCCCCTAAAAATTAAATTTTACTCAAATTTTCCCGCCAAAAACTTGTGTTGATGGATCGTTGTAGACGAATGAAACGATGTTGATGAAGTATCCTTAGGCGTAGAAACCAATTGTAGGCAAAGTAAAGCTTAAGCGTAAAAACACCAAACTTACGCGTAAACGTGATAGTTACGCGTAGGATTAGCTTACGCGTAAGAGTTGAGAAACACTAAAGTTATGCGTAAACTGAAAGTTATGCGTAGAAAACTTAGGCATAGGATTAGCTTATGCGTAAGACAGAGCTTAGGCGTAAGAATAATCTTATGCGTAAAGGGTTCTACGCGTAAGCTTTGAGCTTATTCGTAAAATTAGGGTTTTATCCCAAAGATCCTTTACACTATCACAGTGTAAAAGATATCCAAAGTCGAAGTGTTTTCAGGCTTATCCAAGCAAGAAAACACTGAGTAAACCACGAAAACTGAAGATCAAACCAAGGAACTCTTATGCGTAACTTTAGGGTTTCGTTATGCGTAGAACTGCACCAAAAATGATTTTTTCCCAAAGATGTTTCTAAACCAGATTTTTGTGATGAAATAGCTTCAATATCACCAAAATAACACAAAAGTGTGAAACTTGTTGATCCAAAGCTTCAAAAAGCAGTTCTGCGTGAGAACAATACCCTCGTAAAAACATAGCTTAAAAACTATGATCCACACGTAAAGTTTGAAACTTTTACCAAAAAGCTTATTTTAACACCTTAAAACGTTGAAAGTACAAGAATCTTGGATTGAAAAGTGTAAAAATTAAGTTTTTAAGCGAACCAAAGTATGAAACCGTATGTTACGCGTAAGACCAAAACTTACTTCAAACAATATGTTCACCCAACTATTTGGCGAATGATACCACTGAAGTTCTTAGTAACACAAGAGTTTACACCTAGCCTTCATAAATAGAACTATTAGTAACAAATTATTCATAATTTGTATTTGTTCGAATAATAGTTATGTGTGTTTGTATTTATTCAAAACTATTTGTGCATCACATCAAGAGTTTACACCTAGCCTTCATTAACACTTTCTATGATTGCCTATAGACTACACACAAGTATATGTTTCTTAATATTGATTTTCACTAAACCATAATTTTAAGAGAGCCTTGACAAGCTTTCTTGTTACCAATCTTTTAAAACAAATTAAAAAGAAAATATCTTGGGACGATCTCGACTTACCCACCTTTGCTATCGCAAACGAGTATACTTGCTCGTATGTATTTATAGTAATTTCCGGATAATTCGTGTTTATAAATTTTTAAAACATGCACACGGTGAGCACATCAAGTTTTTGGCTCCGCTACCGGAGATTTGAGTATTTTTTATTTTGTTTCGTTTATGTAAAATTGGTAATAATAGAATTAGATTTCATTTTGATAAAAAAAATGGTTTTAGGGACCAACCGATTCGGCTGCGCGAGCAACCGAAACGGTTGGTGCTCTCGGTAAAATTTTTATTTTTGATTTATCTAATTTTTTTTAGTTTATCTATTGTTTTGTGTTATAGTTGATACCTTATTTCTTGTCATTTCTGATATTTATAGATTGTTTATTCTTGTTTTAGTAATTTTTAGATTTTTGGTTATAAGTCATTTTTAGTTTTATTTAATTTTTTAATTAATATTGTCTTTATTAGAGTAATTAATTTAGTTAATTTTCAGTTTTATGTGTTTAGTTGTTTTTAATGATTAGTTAAGTTTATCTAGTTAATGTAGTTTATGGTTAATTAGCATAATAATTTTTTTAATTAATGAGGATAATGAGTAGACACATTTATTTAGAGTTAAATATAATTAATTGTCTTTAATTAACTTTTAATTAATAGTTTAATTAATTTCAGTTTTTTTTAAAATATAAATAAAAAATTTTTGGAAAATCATTCCAACCGTTCGGTTGCAACCCGCAACCGGATCGGTTTGGGTATTTTGGTCTGAGACTTACCACCAACCGAATCGGTTGGAGGGCCAACCGATCCGGTTGGAGCTCTCGGTAAAAAAAAAATATAGTTTTTCTATTTTAAGTTTTAGCTTGTGTTTTTAGTCTTAATTAGTGTCTTTACTTGTTTAGAATATGTATCTGTAGTTTGTTTTGATTTTTAATAACTCTAACGCTAATGATTTGGATGTTTGTCTTTGGTTTTGTTTTGTTTTGTTAGATAGTTTTTTATAGTTAGTTTAAGAGGAATTTCTGAGTACCTACGTAACTTGGATGAGATGTTTAAGGACACCGAAAACTCGTTGGAGAAGATTGGGAATATTTTGGAAAAAAGTAAGAAGGATTTGGCTATTGATTTGGAATGTGTGGAAGAAATAGGAGAGAACAAGGTTCAAGTTCCTAAAGAGAGTAGAGTCGTGATATTCACGCAAGCACCTCTCACGGGGTACGATTCACCACTTATGAGGTTCGGGACACCTTGTACTGTCGAAGGGGTGAGCGCGTGGGATGCTCAATTGAACATGGCTTATGGGGAAAATTATATTGTGGACAAAGTTCTTGATCAAATTGGCCACGTTCATTTGGATTATGAAGCTTATGGGAGAAAAATGGTTAAGAATCTTCGGATTACTATCCATGGTCATATTTTCGAGGCGGATTTTGTATTCTTGGAAGAAGGAAACGCGGATGAGCCGGACGTATGCTTTGGGCGAGATTTTCTTGTGACAACCAAATGTCAATTGGATTTTGCTTTAAGTGAGATGAGAATCAACATTACCGACTTGGAAAAGGAGAAGGAAGTGAATGAAATGCTTGTGGAATTATGTGCTAACATGGAGAAGGAGAATGTGGAAATTGTGAAGATGGGGAAGGCTAGTAGAAAGAAAACCTCATCAAATAAATTAACTCCTACCACATTTACCACCAACAAGACCCATGATTACACACCATCACCACCCAATTCACCAAACACTTTCAAACCTTTAACTCAAGACCAAAAGGAAGCCATCCTAGCAAACCTTGAACAAACATTTCTCGAACTTAATGAGAAGAAGTAGGTAATTGAAGTGCTACAAGATTATGTTCTATACCACAAAATCTAGACGCGGTTATGTTAGCAAGAGCGAGGTTGGAAGATAAGGATCTATCGGATGAGGATAGGGATAGGATCTTATTTCGGGGTATGCCACGGAAAGAGAGTGACCCGGGTAACTTCGTTTTGCCTATTAAAGTTAATGGGACCACTCCGGTGTATGCTTTGGCGGATACGGGATCAAGCGTCAACGTTATGCCTTGTCCACTATTCAAGACGGTGGGTCTAAGCAAACCCCAACCAAATCATTGCAAACTAACCATGGCGGGCAATTCCCAAGCAAAGGTGATGGGGGAAGTGAAAAATGTAAGGGTGCAAATTGGCTACCAACCTTACTTGGCCGATTTTCTAGTCTTGGACATACCGGTTGATAAAAGTCTACCTCTTCTACTTGGAAGACCTTTCCTACGCACATGTGGAGTGATTATAGATATGGGGAGGGGTGCTATGACAATCGATGATGGCATCTCAAAGCAAACTTATTATCCCAAGCCTAGGGTAAAGTGTTAGAATTTATGGAGGATTTGGAACTCTTTGATGGGGAAGATGATTTAACTTGCTTCGAAGTTGGACGTGATGTCCATGGAAACCCTATGTATGGACCGCTTGCTCCACCATATTTTGATATTGATGATGAAATGGAACGTGCACTCGCGGTGGAAGCCTTCTACAATCCATTTAAGAACATCCTTGTTTAAAAGAAGCTCACAGATTTCTTAGGTTCTCTACCGGTACAACTTAAAAATTTCGAATGGGGACCCGAGGGGTCAAGTGTGTACAAAAGAGAGGATGGAGACGGGGAGTGGCACGTCAAATTCGATATACTATGCCCGGATGGGAGAAGAATTGTTAGGAAGTTTAAAACTCACGAAACATACCGTGAGTTGACCGGAAAATTCCAAAGTGAGGATATTTTGAGGCATGAGTATTTTGAGGAGTGATAAGGAGAAGAACAATGCAACAATAATAACAAGCAATTGTTTGATTGATTTTCATCTTTCGATGAAATTTTATTTTTATGCACTTAGGGATTTTGATTTTGATTTTTCTTATTATTTGGGTTTGAATTTATTTTAATCAATGCATTTTGAGTTTTAGTTTAAGTTATGATGATTAGTATGATGATTTAGTTTTTGAGTTAGATGTTGTTGAAATTTGAAAATGGTTGGATGAATGTTGTGTGCATCTTTAATCGGATTTTTGAGTAAACGATTGTTGCTTGGAAGGTAAAATGCCCAAGTAAAGTTAAAAAGGCAAAATTCTGCAAAAATGCAAACCGAAACGGTTGGGTCAATGACTGAATCGGTTGGATGCAAGTATAAATACCAAAAATTCATTTTTCTAGAAAAACACACACACACACTAATCCTCCATTTGGGTTTCACAAAATTCGACTTTTAGAAGTTGTTTGAAGATTGTAAGAGTTTTAGAAGATCATCATGGCACCTAAACAAGTAAGCATCTGCAATCAATTAACTTAATTAGGGGTTAATTAGAGTATTTGATTCGAATTGCAAATTAGGTCACTAATTTGGGGGTTTTTGATAGAATTCGAATTAAGTTGTAATCTTTTAGAATTAAGTGGGTAATTGATATGGGAATGCATTGCAAAAAGAATTGTAGTGATTGATTCAACATGGAATAAGTATTAGATGATTGAATTTTTGGATTTAATTAGGTTATGCCATTGAATCAAATTAAGTTGCAATTGATGATTCCTAGTTGGTAGATGATGCGTTTTTAATGAATTTTAGATGTCAAATTGTTGATTAGAACAAGTGATTGAGAATTGAAGTTAAGATTGATAGTTCTAAGCAAGATGAACATTTGATGATTGGAAGTTTTTATTGCGAATTAAGAGCAATCTGAGGATGTGGGAATCATTGGTAATGTTAGAATGCAGTTTAGGAGTGAATTGGAATTAGAAGAATCTAGTGGGAAATAGATTGGAAGGCCAAAGCCTTATGCAGGTTGAATAACCGATTCGGTTACGAGCTGCAACAAACGGTTGGAGTGAGGTCGCGAGAGGAGCCATATCGGTGCTCCTCAACCGATCCGGTTCTACGTTCTGTTTTGGAAAATTTCAGATTTTTGAACTCAAGCTTCTATAAACCTTATCGTTTGCTCTAACAATCTTATATTGACTTATATTTATGATTTCTACAGAGAAATGTTGTAGGTTGTTCAAGTCCGACACGGGTTCCACTCAACCCGATTGTTACTAAGTATTGTCAAAGGAACGCAAGGAAGAAGGTTACGTATAGCTTGAAAACTGAAGGGAATGCAAACTTGAAATTCAAAGATCTCACCAATGAGGAGAAACATGCTTTTAGGGAGCGTTTGTCAAAGCTGCAAAATAGGACAGTTTTGGTTCCGAGGTTGATAGATTGGGATTTGTTTGCCAAATATGAGTGTGAAAATGAGTTGCGGAATATGATGCGGATGTCTTATGTCTATCCAGTTGATGGGGATTCATTTGATGATTTATCATGGGAAAGAGCTTTTAGCATAAATGAAGAGGTTTATCGTGAATGGTGTATGGAGTTCTTTTCGACTATGTACTTTGAAAGAAAGGTCAATATTTGGAACATCATGAATGAAGTTTGTGTTTGGTTTAGGCTTTGTGGGCAGGATCACACATACACTTTGCCGGGTTTTGCTGTTGCTCTTGGCTTGTATGAACCGGATGAGATTAATCATCGATTATTTGAAGCTCATTTTTCGATGCTTGGGAGATTTGAAAAAGATTACCCGAGGTTGGAGGATCTATCTATGATGTTGGAGGATCTTCATCGGGAGCTGCAAAGGAGAAAAAGAAGAAGAGGAAGGTTTACACAGTATTTGATGAGGATGAGAATTATAAGACCGAAAGCGATGATGATGAAGGCGATGAGATGAGTGAGGATGACGAATGATAGTGGATCATTCTTGGATTGTGATTTCAAAAACAATGCTTATTGTGTGTCGAACAATATTATCTCTATCTCTATCTCTTAACTATTTCTTTAGGATGATTATCATACTTTGTTTATTTTTATTTTTTAGTAGCGTTTGGATTGTTTGTTTGTTTTGTTTTGTGTATTGTGCATATTTTGCAGTTTTGTTTGCAGGATGGATGTGACGAAAGCTTATTGTTGGTAAATATTTGGAGTTGGATAAATCACATGCTTGCTTATGACCCAATATGCGTATTGCATATTCTATCCCGTGGTATCTTTTTGACTATTTCTTTTTCCCATTTTCTTTACTTTGAAGTTCATTTTATTATATTTAGGACAATGCAAAACTTAAGTATGGGGGAGGGAAGAAAATAGGGAAAAAAATGATACGATTTTAAGTTTTTAGTTTTTAGTCTTATTATTTATTTTTAGGTAAAGTTTTTGGATTTAAGTAATTAGTAGAAAATCGCCCTTGGTTGTCTAGTTGTTTTCACACGTTATTAAGATATATTAAAAGAACAACTTGGGTATTTCAATGGTAAAATGAGGTTTTGAAATTTTTGATTTGAACTAAATTACGAAAGTAATTCATTCTGCGATCGATTGCATTTTCTAGCACGCATTATAGCCTTTTTTCCACTAAATTGTGAAGTTTCTTTTTGTATAAAACACATATTTTCTTTTTGTATAAAACACTAAATTGTGATTATGTCGATTCTAGAACTTGTACTTGTTATGCATCACGGTTAAAATCACTCTCGAGTGATAATAATATGTTCAAATGATAAGAGGCATCGTAGGATTTAACCCAAATGGCCTTCCATTTTACATCTAATGTTTTTTGCTAACCACATCGGTTAGTTAACCACCTTATATGGACCCATTTGTTAGTGCTCATTTTTCGCACTAGATACCCTTAGTTACACCCTTCGAGCCAATCTTTTCATTCTTGTTTAAATCCAGAAAAAAATATAAAAATATTTTACACCTTAAACCTTAGCCAACCCATGTCATGTCTATCGGTTTGTTGCTAGTTGTTTGGAGTGTTGGATTGTTTTTGATGATTATGAAGAAGCTACACTTTGTCATATGTGTGTACCATTCTCCAACAAAGATGAAGGAGACGTCTTTCTCGTTTGTATTTTTTGTGGTGTATGCTTATACTAAGTGTGGGGGAACTATTAAAAAAATGGTTATAGCCAATGTGCTATATGAGGAA
This sequence comes from Chrysanthemum lavandulifolium, assembly GCA_022545495.1. NCBI lineage: Eukaryota > Viridiplantae > Streptophyta > Magnoliopsida > Asterales > Asteraceae > Chrysanthemum > Chrysanthemum lavandulifolium. Next base: position 123,350,125 of record CM040240.1, read on the forward strand.
TATTGATTAGCCAATGAGCTAAATTGAGTTATATATGTTTGGAGATCGATATGTGAAGAAGAGGAAAATATAATCATTTTCGGGATTATGGTTTGTATGATGGCTAGCAACATGGAGGTTTAGACTTGACTTTATTTTTCTTTTAAAACCAATTTCATAAACCATCCCATGCCTTATCCATACCATTTATAAACCCAAAGCCTTAACGTTATAACCCGAATAAAAGCCCTCTTTGATGAATTTATTTTATTTGTTTTGATACTTGTACAAGCTTATGGTAAAAAAGCATTGATCATGACTAGGCATTGAGTGATTTACATATACACACCAATATATGAGCGTTGAGTGAATTCTTAAAATCATTCATAAGGTGTTTAGTTGTGTTATCTAAAGTTATTTGGTTCATTTTAAAGTTTTCACATATTAAAAGCAAATTAATAATTATTTCTTTTGAGATGATTGTTAAATTTTCGAAACCACGGTATCAAGACCATTGAAATCGATTTTTGCAAATGTTAGACCTACTCGAGGGCGAGTAGAACTTAAGTATGGGGGAATTTGATAACGCTCAAAATGAACATGTTTTTAGTAGCTTTATTGTTGGTTTTGTGTATGATAATCGGCTATATTTACTCATAACTGTTGCAAAAGTGCAAAAGATGCGTATTTGTATGTGGATGTAGCCAGGTATCGCAAAAGATGAAGAAATGAAGATTTCATGCACATTTGGAGAATTCCCAAGGAAGGAAGTCAAGTAAGGAAGCTCTTGGACTCAATGATTAGGAAGCGCAATGCTTTTTAAGTATTTACAACAAGTAAAGATCAAGTTTCGTCTTAGAAATCCGCAGCAAAAACAAAGAAAAAAGCGCGAATCAAGAAAAGTCAACAAAAGTCAAATCTGGGAGTAGGAGAGACGCCCAACCGATCGGTTGGAGCCCGCAACCGATTCGGTTGGGCTGATGGTCAAAAGGCAACCGATTCGGCTGCTCCTCAACCGATCTGATTGTCAAGCCTGGAGTTACATCTTTTGTTATTTAATGTTGCCTTAACTCCCCATAATCATTGGAGGCCGATCATTTCCTGTTATTAACTTGTATGGGACGTTTTTAGCAGTTAGTTAAGGTTCTTTAGCTATAAAATGAACCTAGACTTAGTAGTCTAGGGGTGACACAACCCAAAGTGTAATAGTTTACACCAAATCTTTTACCAAACCTTATTATTCATCCATTGTTTGATCATTCGGAGTTATACGGTTAAGCTAGACGATTCGAGGCGTGTGGTTGCTATATTCCACAATTTCTAATTCTTGTAATCCAAAAGTTTAGGTATTCTATGGAACTTATTATGAATTACTATTCTCTTGAATTATTTGAATTACCTTGTTACTACTTATGTTTTGTTATGATTGTCATGGAGTAATTCTTGAATATACTTATGGGTAAGGATGTAGGAAATCATATTAGTGTTCTTATATGTGATGCATGTAAATGATCTTGTTTAAATGAGTTTGTTGGAAAACTACTAGTCTTGTTTGATTTGGCGGTAAAACATGTTTTAAGAAAAAGGACCGAAAGGATTTCTCTTGTGTTTTATTCCAAAAAGTTAAGTGACAAACTAGTATGGGGATATGGTGATTGACACCCACCATGTTTACTTATTGAAACAAGACTAGAAATATTTTCATCACGAAAGGTCGAAAGATTCGTAGGAACAAGTTTAATAAGAACCTTTTACAAACAAATGAATTTTATAAAGAATAATCATTAGGATAAGGACCGAAAGGATTACCTACGTGTTATTGTTCTTAAAATGATTTTACAAAACAAAAACCATGGGTTGGAAATCATTTGCTTATGATTTGTGCATCACATCAAGAGTTTACACCTAGCCTTCATGAACACTTTCTATGAATGCCTATAGACTACACACAAGTATATTTTTCTTAATATTGATTTTCACTAAACCATAATTTTTGAGAGAGCCTTGACAACCTTTCTTGTTACCAATCTTTTAAAACAAATTAAAAAGCAAATCTCTTGGGACGATTTCGACTTACCCACCTAGCGAACGAATATACTTGCTCGTATGGGTTTATAGTAATTGCCGGATAATTCGTTTTTATAAATTTTTAAAACTTGCACATGGTGAGCACATCACGGTACTTAATGACTTGGCTTAGGGGACTAAGAACAACTGGACTTTCGACGGGTCACCTGACATCTCCAGTGGAACCCTTTGCTGATAGGTTAGGACGAACTGACTAAATGTTGTCCTAGCGACTTTCACTCCACTTGAATTAATTGGAAGTAACTAAATATGAACTTAGCTTGATAGGATGAATAACTAGGTTAGCACACTTCTCCCCTATTGATCACAACCCTTGCCTCTATTTGCTTTCTTTATTTTCTTGTTTTAGTAATTAATCATTTCCACCTTAAAATCTATTAAAATCTGTGACACCTAGACTTAGTTTAAATCCGCACACATAGCTCTTGGGATGACCTCGGTTTTACCGAATACTACACTACACACGACCGGGTACACTGCTCGTTAGTGCATTAGGGTAGACCATAGGTATAACGAGAACTTATAAATATTAAAACCTGATTAGTAAAACCTGCATCATTGGGGCTCAGGTATGTCATGATCCTCACCACCAGTGTATGTGAAGTGATCACCAGTTTTCTCTAGAGGTGGTATGGATTCTGTATCCCTTGGTTGCTCATATGGAGGTTGTTGGGTAGCTTGTTGTGTGGAGGTGGTTGTTGTCTTAGCAGGTGGTGGTGGCATGGTTGATGACGATCCACCGGTCTTTTTTTGTCTTTTCGCATTTGGATCCTCATCCTTGTCGTCATCATCCCTTGGCCTCTTGTCTTTCCTCGTATCTTCCTTACAAGATGTTTTAAGTTGACTTGCAACAAGAAGATCATAGAGTTCGTCGTCATCCTTGGTGAATGATGGAGCTCTAGCAGCCATTTTTGTTACTAGCTCAGCAATCAAGTCTTCTTCGGAAACAACTGGGGGCTTGACTGGTTTGGTTTCCATGACCACCGGTGTAGTAGTTATCACCTGCTTAACCATCTGTTTAACCATTGGTTTTAGTTGTTTCTTAAACATTTCACGTGTGACTCCTGGAACCGTGTCAAGGAGGAATGAGTGGGTGTAGTTCTTGATTTGCTCATCCATTTGACCTTGAACATCCTGAGAGAAGAACGCCTTAATAGCTTCACGTTGGTCTTGAAACGTGTCCATCTGTGTCAAAAGATTTGTGACCACGTCGGCCAATATGTTCACTTTTGATTGAAGACGGTTTTGTTTTCGGGTCCGTGAATGGTGCACAACTTTCTGAATCTTTGCTTTGACACAAGACATCCATGTGTTAGCCTTCTTCTTGACAGATTTTGATGTTGACTTAGTTGTTTCTTTTGTTGGTGGAGGTGATGATTGAGAAGATGATTCTGGTTTGGTGGAAGTATCTTGTGGTAATTCAGAATATTGCTTGGGTTTGTGTGAGGGATTATCGACAATGTAGTTTTCGGTTTCCTTTTTTAGGCGTTCCTCTTCAACCTTAGTTGCTTCCTCTTCGGCCCTCTTTCTTTTTAATTCCTCTGCAGCCTCCAAAACATCCTCATCGGTAAATCTTTCATCCTTGTCATGATCTTCATCTCTAGTATCTAACATCTCATCATCATCACCTTTCTCTTCTTCTTCATTTGGTTGATCATCCTGATCGGTAGGTTTGGTGGTGTCACCCGTTCCTTTACCGGGTTGATTAACCGGATTGGTTTGGGTTTGGGTGACATCAACGGGTTCTTTTGTGAGTGAAGAACCACCTGGCCCGTTGGGTTGATTAACCGCAAAGCCTGTTGCTTGGTGTTCTAACCTCTTCTGCTTCAATGTTTTACGAAGTTGTTTCTCCTCATCCATAGAATCATACTCATCATCAGAATCCCGTTGTTCTTCATTGTCGAGAGGTTTCTTCCCTTTTTCCGACTTGTAGTTTTCATCAGAGGATTCATATGCATCGATGTCTTTCTCTAACTCAGTGAGAGTTGGGCTTCTCTCTTTCTACTTCTCAACAGTAGAGACATCAGCACGAGCCTCATTGTAAGTCACTAGTTCGTCTGATTTTGTCTCTGAGTCTTCATCATGTAGTGATGTTGGCTCAGATGAAGGTTCTTTCTTGACAACGTTGACGAGAATTCTCCTCTTTCTCACCCTTGATGTTTTCTTAGACCTTGGCTTTGTGGTACTTTTCGAACTTCCATCTCTTTTCGCTCTGGTCTTGGGTGCTGGAGCAATAATCTCATCCCTCCTTGTAGTATATGTATGAGACAGTTGCTTTGACCTTATCAGTAAGTAGGCACTCAGGGAGTTCAGCACCCTGTTTGTGAGTGGTAGTCCCGTGGAATCTAATTAACTTGAGGGTAGGCTCATTAATCATGGTGTGTTTGTTGGGGTCGTCAAGACGTTTGGGAATGTCTTCATTCTTCCTTAGAAAGTTGTGAATGATTAGCTTTCAGAATCGAATGAAGGGAATCTATGAGCCTTGCTTCTTCAAATGCTGCATCATGTCCTCCCAGATGAGGCTAGCATAGTCTATGTGATGCACATGGACCATTCCCCAGAAGATTTGTAAATGCATCAGCTTTGGGTGTTCATGACCGCTATCCTTTCCCGAGACTGACTTGGCGATCATCAGATAAAGAGTTCTCCATGGTTGTGGGATGTTCTTGACATCAACTCTGGAGTGAGTAGATATGATGCCAGAAGATTCATCGTACCCAATATTGACCAAGAAGTCCAGAATCTCCTTTTCATTTGGGATTTTGACATAATCATCAGGAGAATTGATGTCTGGAAGTAAAAGAATAGCATGAAGGTCTGCAATAGTGACCAAGACTTCTTTTCTGTCAAGAATGACTTTAATCACATGATCATCATTAGTCCTCTCCATGGTGTGCCAGAACTGATGAATATAGAAGTCAAGAATCGAGGATGACTTTGTGAGCATGAACTTAAATGGATGTTGCATAAGGATGTCCACAACAAGTCTGCAAGAGGATTCCGAGAAGGTGAAGTTGTTGAAGTCGACACGAAGATTGTTCTTGCCAATTCTTTTGTCATAGCCAACAGGGAATGTGTTAGCCATCGTGAGTTCAGCTGGGGCATTGACATTTGCTTGATTATCAGCCATTTTTTTATCTGAAAGTTATTAGATAAAGAGACAGACATATAGAAACATATTGTGTTAGTTTAAGTCTGATTTATTATCTAATTCCTTTTTTGATGATATCACATTTATGTGTGTTACAAGTCCTAAGTCACATATGTCCAATTACATGAAGTTGTGGTGATAAGTTACGTGAATGTGTTAATTTTGAAGTTTTCAAGTCCATTTATCACTTAGAACACAACATTTTCACTTTTGTTTGCTTATGCGTAACTTTTTTTGGGTAAAAGGGATTTTTCACCCTGGCAAAATACATTACACCAAAAACGTTGAAGTACAAAGGATGGGAGCGAGTCCCACATTTCGGCCCTAAAGGGCAATAGACATGCACCAAAACATGTGCAACTTACAAATAAACTAAGCTAAAAAAAGCTACTTAACACCAAGAAACACAAAAGAAAAATATAAACTAATTCTTCTTGCGTCCTTGCACCTTGAAGTCTCTAGTAGAGCCACTATAATTCTTAGATTTGGAAGCATACATCTCGATATCATCATAGTTCTCAAAGACTTCATCATCACTTTCACTAACCCCATCCACACATGAACCTTGACCCTGAATAGAAGTTGAGGCTACATGAATAACGTTAGGGGAAACATTCGACGCCTTACTCGTAGAAGAAACATTGTTGTTGAAAAGCTCCCACAAATCTGCAGTCTTACTTCTCGTAGGCACCTGATGATTACAACCTTCAACAGCATTATCCTTTCCCCCACATGAAGAATCGACAACATTAGAAGGCTATGCAATTAGTTCCTGTACCGTATCCACACCGTCATCACTCATTACCACCCCATTAGGTGTACCAAGAGAACGAGAACCCTCTTTAGTCAGCTTAAAATCAGCCCCTAACTTATGTTTAGAAGAGTTCTTTTTCTTGGCAGCCAGCTTTAAGACTGGTCTATACATAACATTGGTCTTTGGTTTAAAACCCCGAGCCCCTTTAGAATCTTTACCAACCTCTTTACCAGCCTTATGAGAGTGAACATGATGATCAACACCAACATCATTAGTACTTGAAGCACTAGTAACCCGCTTTCGTCTAAGAGGACAAAGATCATCATCATGATTGAAAATAATACACTTAGGGCACCAAGGCGGCCACCACTCATACTCGACTTCAAGAACTTCCATGTAATGACCATTACCCATAGGTAAGGGAATAGCAATATTAATTGATTCCAAAACATCTCTATCAGCAGATAACTCAATAAGAACCCGTGCGTATGAATAACGACCCCAAGGATTGCTACACATAGCATTAGTACCCGCATCAAATCTTATAATTCGCCCCAACTATTTTGAAATAAAACTTATACCAGTATTAGAATACACAACGGAAGGTACATTATGGATACGAACCCAAACCGGTACCTTAGTCACTTTCTCCTTTTACAACCTAGTATTCGGCACCCACTCACGCAAGAAAATAGGTTCCGATCTAATAAACCAACCTTAGTCATACCTTCCAATGAATAAAATTTGAAAAGGAAGAAACCATTCCGTAATATAGCGCGCTCTAAGCTGAACTTAGCCCAAGTATGCTTGACATAGTCTTCGACAATCGAAAATGCAAGTCGTTGTCCAATGAAATATTCATAAAGTGAATTGGTAAATTTCCCACACATATCATCAACTACTTCAACTAGAATAACAACATTTGCAGCCGATAAAAACTTATCATACGTATACCTCGACTCTTGTACCTGATTTGGATTACAGATATTATCACAAGAGGAAACAAGACCAGGTTCAATATTGTTAGGATCGTATATTTTATGTTGTTTAGATGATTCGGGTGGTCTAGGATGATGATAGTATATGCATGCCATGGTTAGAGAGATGAAGAGAGTAGAGAGGGAATTCTAGAGAGATAAACAAAAGTGTAAAAGGTTAGATTAGAACTTCCAACCCTCTACCTTGGGAGGTAGAGGGTATTTATAGCTTACAACCTAAACGACCTCCTGACTGCCTGTGGATCAGGTATAGAGTGGGTAAAGACCCGTCCTTTCTCCACGGTGTTACACTAAACTAATCTACGCTACAAACTAACTAATAAAATACTAAATAACGTAAATAACGACATGTCTACGAGCTAACATATGCTAGACCATAATTGGGGTGACCGACACTTTAACATGGAATTTCCAATTCCTAACAATCTCCCCCTAAGGGAGGTCACCCCATGAAATACATTTTGCATCCTAGCATTCTATCTTTGTCATTAGTTCTGAGCTCGTAGACTTCAATTCTTCAAGTTCCGCAATATTTGTGCTTTTGTAGCGATTCTTCAAAGTCCGCATATTTTTGTACTTTAAGTGAAGGCCTTTAACTGATCCACATCTTGATGATCTTCGAGCTTTCTTCGAGATCATCAGCCACAGTAAATCTCTGGATCACCTTTTGTAGTGTTGCCTTCATGTGATGTTGTGACTTTTGGACCGACATGCTCACACTTTTGAATCATGACATCTTTCCATCAGAGTAGCGGAAGCTTTACTGGCTCACGATATTTGCGCAGTAGTCGTAAACATAGTATAAAAATATCGAGCCGGGTTTTGTAGATATGCACAAGTCATGATTTCTTCAATTAAGTGTGGATCTTTGTGAGCATGCGGCTTTGATTGACTTCTCAATTACGATCACCGCAACCGTCAAATGTACCGCAAACAATAGTTAGCAATAAAACACACAAAAGTGTCTTTGATCACTTTCGTTGAATTGAGGTACACGCCCACGGTTCCCCATTGATCAAGACAAGTACTACCGTGATCGGTATAAATTGAAGAATCTCCTTGACAGGGTTTCGCACTGCTCTAGTCGTTCTCAAACCGAACGTCTCAAAGAAGACAACACGGTGAGTGAACCAATAATTGAGATTCACTGATTGATGAAAGATTGATTTGAAAACAATCACGTATTGCTTAGAATAAAGAGTTTTGCAATACGATGAAGGTTTTATGAGAAAGATCAATTTTCAATCATAAATACTTTTTGTATTTGAAAAGAGTACACATTCGATGTGCTAGAGAAAAGAAGATTTGCACATCGAACGGTTTTTCCAAAAGTATTTTTTTTTCAATCAGAGATACTTTTTGTGTTTGAAATATGAATACACATTCGATGTGCTAGAGAAAAGAATATTTGCACATCGAACCATTTTTCCAAAAGTATCCGTCAATCCATTTCCTGGACCAAGGTTGATTCAAGATTGAATCGCCCCATTGTTTCTATCCAGTTGTCACAAGCTTGATCTTTTGCAAGATCTCACATGTCACCCACCAAGAGCTTGTTTGATGTTGGCTCTAGAAGGATATCCATCTTCATCGTGAATATTTAACATATCACTCGGATGTTCTGGCAATACCACAAGGATAATGCGTAGGACTCTTAATATGTTCTTACTTTCCACATTGTGTGAAACAACAAGTCTTCATTAATTATGTGTCCTAATGAGATATTGTGGATGATCTCTTGGCTCTAGACTCAATCGTGCACATTTGGTTCCTATGCCGGAGACTAGGGAGAGGGTCTCCTTCTTCAATATTAACAATCTCTAAGAGAAAGTCGATAGATTATGTAGGTTCCCGTGAGAATGAAACAAGCCCTTTTAAGAGGTACTTGAGTAGCTTGAGAAGTTTAGTGCGGTCGTCCACGGGTCCATGACGTCTTGTCTTCAATACCGGCATTACCTTGGTAACCACCAAGAGCATATGTATTGAACCCGTTCATCGCCCTAAGGTTGAATTATTGGAGGCTATTTCTTTTCACCCTTTTCACATTTAATTCTTTTTCATTCTTCAACCCCTTCAATGCTTACCGAGACTTCATAACTAGAACCTTGTTGGGTTAATTCCAGTACTAGCTCTGTCTTAGTTTGCACTCTTCCCATATCTCACTTTTCTCCTTTTTTTCATCATACCAAAGGACTCTACACTATCTAGTGGATTGTCCCTGGGTAGATCCCTCTGGCTCTGGCGGGATCGTGGGAACGAATACCTAACCTAACCATCCTTATATCACCATGCATAAAGTAAATTGGTCGGTCTTATGGTATTGTTCTTTCCTTATTGAAACCAATTGAACAATCATTTGGAAAATCAATCAAGGTACTTGTGATATAATATCAAAGCATTTTGTACCTTAATTGTTTTGATCATTTAGAAATGCTCCCCCTTAACATGTGCATATGATGTTGAAATTGTTTAGCACATGGAGGCAAGAGTTCTTAGAAATATATTCTTTGATCACAATTTCCTTAGAAAAAGCCATTTGAATTTCTTGGTAAATTCTCCCCCTCAATATGTGTGTTGGATATCTGAAAATCATTTTGCACATAGAGGCAAGAGGTTTTTGAAGTACTTTTCATGATTGCCAATAGAACCATTTGCTCCCCCTCAATATGTGCATCAATATACGAAAGAGTTTGGCACATATTAGAGAGAACTTGCACTTTGAATCAAAACGATCATCTTTTATCAAATTTCATATTAAATCACAAATTCTCCCCCGATCAAAAATATCAAACCCTTTGAGATTTTGGATCCCAAGTGATTTAATAAGGTTTAGAAAACATGGGAGAATATGTGCCTGATTTAAAAGCTCATCTTGTTTTTGGATAAATGCTCCCCCTCAACATGTGCATTATGTATATTGAAATCGTTTTGCACATGGAGGCAAAAGTGCCTTTGAAGGACTAAAACCAATTCCATTTAAAACAGATTTGAGATTTAAATCACGATCTCTCCCCCGATCAAAAATTTCAAACCATTTGAGATTTGTGATCCCAAAAGATTTAAATCATTTAGAAAATTTTGGGGAAAGACGTGGCAAGATTTGATTTTGAAAAATGACAGATAAGGACCATTTTAAGACATTAAAGATTGTTAGTGTCAGGTATGATTGTTTTAAGAGATCTTTTAGTAAAATAAAACGATTTCACAATCAAACAAGAACAGAAAAAAAATTTATTTTGTAAGATCTTTGAGTTTTAAAGAAAATCATACCATGACATAACATTAAATCTTTAGATCACCACTTATTATTGTACAAACGGACCTTTTATGAAGAAATATCGTTTGAAAATATTTTATTTTAAATCACTCTCCCCCTCAATTGATGACCGTAGTCAATGATTGAGTGACTTAAGTTTTGATAAAATGAAGTCCGGTGATTTTCAAAATTAAGTCCAATTTCTTTTCAAAACCAATATTTTTCCATTTTTCAAAACAATATTATTTAAAAATTGTTTAAAAATGGTATCACCAATTATCCCGCACAAAGATACGTTAGGTGGTTGAGTCGCTTTTGTTGTTGTTCTTTGGAGGTTTGAAGAAAACCATCTGTTGAAGCGGTGAGACTTCTACGTTGCATTTTTCATGCCAACGAGGTCAAATTAAGCTCCGTTTTTTCATTTGATGATGAAGAAAACCATCCGCTGATGCAGTGAGACCTCTTACGTTGCATTTCAGGCCAACTCTCCATAGAAGTCCAATTAAGCTCCGTTTCTTCATTTGTCAACCCAAGAGATAGTCACCCTTTTCATTCGGCATCCAATCATCTTCAATTGTGGGATCCGGATCGGGAACATTCTTATATACCAATATACCTCCATACGTTAGTGGACACAAACAGATATATGGTGGTCGACAACACCCAAACAGCAATCGACTAATAAAAGTCATTCCAACATATCACTCAGATCATATAAGGCATTGGAATAATGTGTTCATCAATCTATAATCATCTAATCCTAACAATCACATCCTAGAAACCTAGTCCTTCAACATAGGCAATTATATTTTTCAGATAAACACGTAGGATGATCAAGAAAGCCTGTTAGATGATGTAAATTTGAAAACATTCTCCCCCTCAATCAATGACTTATTTTTCTGAAAAGTTTAAAAGCGCTGAAGTCATTGATTGAGTTTTCAATTTTTATGAAAAAACTATGAAACTGATTGATTTACAAGCAACTCATTTACCACCATTTTTGAAAACAACAAATATTTTTTTGAAGAATTTATAGAAGGAAAAACATTTGTGTAGGAACAGCAGTCTTTTTGACGACATGCTTTCCTTGTTTTGTTTTTAGGATAAGTGCATGAAATATTTGAAAAATGGTTTAGCGTAGCACTTTCCTTTCTCGAAAAATAGCAAGCCATAGTTTTAAGCACGGGTTACAATCGAAAATAACGCAAGCCATTTTTGAAGCGCGGGTTACTGATCAAATAATCAGTAAGCCATAATTTTGACATGTTTTGAAAAAAGAATATTTACACCTCCCGCTCGAACTTCATCTATGGTCCCGTGCCATTATTGAATGATATTTCTAAGACCGCAGATGTTATCGATACGTAAGACATGTCTTGGAAAACATATTTTGGTATTTTTCAATTTTTTGATTTTTATGGGTTTTGAAGGTTTTATATTTTTCTATTTTGTTTTGTTGGTTTTATATTTTGTATTTTGCTTTTGATAAATATTTACAGATAGAGTAGATGATATAGTATAAGAAGATGATGATACGAGTACTGAGATAAGGATATCGAGCAGCCCCGCTGTAGAAGATAGAAGTCATCATCTCTTAAACATTCACCACCAAAGCTTCCGAGGCTCCATAATAGAAGATAGAACATGAACCTTTGAGAAAGAGAGACTTTGGCAGCTTCCCCCCAAACCGAAAATCCATTAGCTGAGCAGATTCAAAGCTTTCTTTCAAGCTTCCATTAGCCAGGTGCACCAAGAAGCACACCATTATCATTGATCCTGCTTCTCCTTTTAAGAATAATCACCGTGATTCTTCGTTCGAGGCTATATCATCCAATAGAACAACAACAACGTATCATCCCACATTTAAATAATCTTCTCAAATTTCCTTTCAACTGAAGTCTGAAGCGATCCATTCCAAAAGGTGTCAAGAAACAACTTCCCCCAAGTAGTTGAATTGATGCAGTCAATCTCTTAGACTAGAGCTCACGAACTCGAATACACATATACCCAAAGACAAAGAAACTTATACCATCGAAGTAGCAGATTAAGTCCGATAGCCAAAGAATAACCCCGATGTATACTTTTCTCTCCGCTGATGATAGTGTATGAAGCTCAAGAACCCGAAGTACCCGAATGCCCAAAGAGAGAATAACCGATAACATTGAAGAAGCAGGCCGAATCACTGATTATCTCTGCGGATGACAATCTCTGCGGATGTCAACTCCGGAATAAGTGATTATATCTCTGAATCACTGATTAAGCCCTCAAGTGAAACAACTGAGTGCCCCCAATGTACATAATTCTCTCTCCCCTGATGATTCCGATAACATCAAAATGATTACACACTTGTGTACCTCTTTCATCTTCAGAAACTAACTCTTCCATCTCTTCCCCCACATAATTGGAATAAGAGCACTAAACGCCATGAGTCAAACCTTGAGTTTCTCTGCGGTAATGACAATAGTCTTCCCGGGATATCTTCAATCACTTAGAAGTATTAAGCTCATCAAGATTACTCGTGTTTAGATACGTGTCTCGTTCCCCCTTACTGGTTTTGATACTTGAGAATCAGCAACACACTGTAAGCACAGATACTTGAAATCTTTTGAGAAGAACAACATAAGCTCAGATGTGTCTGTGAGAATCAACTTGCTGAAGAAATACGTGAGCAAGTCTAATTGGGGATTAAATTCGACATTTCACTCTCCCCCAATTAGTGCTCTCCCCTAAACCGACAATCTTTTAATAAATGCCCAAAATAAAAAGAAGTCTTTTGATAATCAAATGCAACTCGTCTTTTAGTCTTCTAACATACAACAGAAAATGTAGAACCGACTGTAGACTCGACCTTCTTCAAGATTGTCCAATTGGGGAATAGAAAGTCAACATCTTCAACTCACCAAATGCATTCCCGTTAACTTACAAATGGCAAATCCCTTAACTCAAATCCTCCCAATAAAACAAGAATAGAAAGATGTTCATTAAGGAAATCACCCCATAATGGAAGCACTTTGTCATTAATCAAATCAGCCCGTGTGAAGATGTCAACCAACGACTCTTAGAGAGGAACTCCATGTGAAGATGACCCGATAAGAAGAAGCTCGGTTCTTACATGAGTTTGGAGCTGTTTGACCATTAATTCTCAGAAATCAATCAACCATGCAGGGTTATCATACTTCTTCTCCCCCTCAAGAATTGCATACGGAGTTGCCATTCTTGATTAAGTAAGTGAAAATCATCCAAATGCATTCTATTCACACTTCTCCCCTCAAAAATAGCACATGATGTCGCCATCGTCATTATAGTTGAGCAAGTGGAATAAGAAAAGCAATCAACGGTAGTCCGGTTCACTTGATGTTTGAAAGCGCATGGAAAAGGCATGAAGCATGTTGATGAGAATGGTCATATATAAGAAGATTTCTTTTCTTCAGAAGATAAAGCGCACTGATACGTACACTTTTCTTTTCTTTAGAGAACGAGGCATGAACTGTTGTGGTCATACGTCATAAGAAGATTTCTCTTCTTTCGAAGATAAAGCGCACTGAAACGTACACTTTTCTTTTCTTTAGATTACGAGGCATGAACTGTTGTGTTCATACGTCATAAGAAGATTTATCTTCTTCGGAAGATAAAGCGCACTGAAACGTACACTTTTCTTTTCTTTAGAGAACGAGGCTTGAACTGTTGTGTTCAAACGTCATAATCTCTCTCTTTTCATCATCTCTTGGCAAAACTTGTAATCACCCCATTATCATTCAGTAGGCTCTTTGTTGTGACAATGATGGAGAAAACCCAATATGATGAATTTGACCTCAAGTAAACTAACCCGAACTCGTGACTTAAACTTGCACATATGTGACAAAGAGCGGTGTCGAGACTTCATCCTCCATTGAATCTCTAAGTACTCTATACTCTTCATCCAACCAACCATCAAGTATAAGACGTACATCACCTCTTGAAAATCCACAATTGAATGTGACACTGAGCACTACAACGTAACTCCTTAAAGTGATAGTTATTTTGTGGTGGTAAGAGCCCAATTTCCCCAAGTGGTAAAAGAAAAGGAAAAAGTCACCCAACAATAACTAGATTTCCAAGTCTTCGTTTTTGATAATAAGCTCGAACAAGGATCTTGAAGAATCTTCATCCATCCATCCCCGATACCTTCAGATACTAAGTACACTCGCCCGTGATATGTCACTTCAACCTCAAATAAATAATAGTGAATTGACCCTGTTAATACAAATAAACCATAAAAATGTTTATTAATATTTTGCGATCTCTTTGTGTTTTGTTGATAACAAATATAATGTTATCTTAAGTATAATTATAAGGATACATGTTATTTTTGTAAAGCATTTACATATAGCCATTTAAATACAAAAATGTAGTAATTAAGCATTTGTTGTAATAGTTTATTAGGATGGGTAAAAACCATAACCCATGGATCTTAACCCATACCCAAGTTGGCTAGATACAATGTATATATAGATACATTGAATCTAAAGAAACCCATGGACCAACCCATAACCCATTACCCATAACCAAAAAACCCATGGGCAAAGAGGAGCGTTCCACGGATCCCTAGGATTACACTAGACGGATCCCAAGTGGAAGGGATCCGTGGGATCCGGGGAACAGTGAAGATTTTTGCCTATAAATAGAGAGCCATTTCTTCATTATAACTCACCCCTCTTCTTACTAAATCTCTCAAACACTCTCATTCTCTTCTAACATATAGATCACTTGATCTAGAGAGTTGTTCTTCTTTCTTTCTATTGTGATCCTCATATAGATCCTTCTCTAAGGCGAGATCACGAGCATTCTACAAGTCATCCAAGCAAGGGGTCCTTGATTGATTTGTCACTCCGCAAGATTTCTGTAGCAAAGATCTTGTATTTGATATTTCACATATTTGTTGTGTAATAGTCGTGTTGGTTTGGTCCATCGTGTTACGGACTCGGTATCTAGCTTTGTACCGAAAAAAGTGTAAGCAACGTTGTGAAGGCTTGTCCGCCAAGTGAAGGAGTTTGTTGACATAGTGCTTGAACTCTCGAGTAGGTGACTCGGGAGTGGAGTAGGCAAGGAAGGTGTCCTTGTAGCCGAACCACTATACATCGGTGTGTCTTTTCTTTCCCTTCGCTTTACTTTATTTACTAGCTTTATCATTAGATCTATACTTTCCCTTCATCCATAAGATCTCACATATTAACGAATCTAAAAGTTTTTAAAACTAACGTAAAATCGGCAAAACTATTCAACCCCCATTCTAGTTTTCCACAATTGGCATCAAGAGCTAAGTTTATAAAAGTTTTAAAGTAAAATTGTATTTTAAAAACTTTTCGATCACTATGGGTTCTGAAAATTATAAGGAAGGGCAATCTATGCAACGACCACCACTACTTGAAACTAATGGTTTTATATATTGGAAAAATATATTCGAAACATATGTGAAATCTAAAGATATTGATCTTTGGTACATTATTGTTGAAGGCGATTTTGAGGCTACCTCAAAAGATGATAAAGGAAATGTAGTTAACATACCTCATGATAAACTAAATGACGAATTAAAAAAAAACTTTCTAAAATAGTGAAGCAAAATGGTTTTATTTAATGCTTTACCGAAAAAGGAATTCGAAAGAATTTCTATGCTTAAAACCTCTAAAGAAATTTGGACTTCTTTAATTGTATCTCATCAAGGCAACCAACAAG
This sequence comes from Chrysanthemum lavandulifolium, assembly GCA_022545495.1. NCBI lineage: Eukaryota > Viridiplantae > Streptophyta > Magnoliopsida > Asterales > Asteraceae > Chrysanthemum > Chrysanthemum lavandulifolium. The sequence continues at coordinate 123,366,063 of CM040240.1, forward strand.
TTAAAAATAATAAAATTGATTTATTTGTTCAACAATATGAACAATTTTCAATATCGGATGAGGAAACTATAGATCATTCATTTGCTAACTTTAATACTATTATTACATCTTTACAAGCACTTGATGAATCTTTTTCTAGCCGTAACCATGTTAGGAGACATCTAAGGGCACTTCCATCGAAGTGGAGATCCAAGGTGATGGCGATCGAAGAGTCAAAAGATTTAACAATCCTCACCCTCGATGAACTCATAGGCAACCTAAAAGTCTACGAGCTTGTCCTTGCCAAAGACTCCGAAGCCTCAAAGCTAAAAGAGAAACACAAATCTCTTGCCCTTAAAGCCAAAAAGGCTTCAAGCGATGAAGAGAACTCCTCTTCGAGTAGTGACGACGAGGAGTACGCTATGGCGGTAAGGGACTTTAAAAAGTTCTTTAGAAGAAAGGGAAGATACGTCAAACAACCATATGACGATAAGAAAGGCTTTTGGAAAAGCAAAGAGGACTAGAAGCCAAAGGATGATCGTACTTGCTTTAAATGTGGGGACCTAAACCACTTTATTAGTAAGTGTCCCAAACGGGATGATCAAAAAGCGTTCATGAGCGGCACGTGGGGAATGAGCGACGAGGAGGACGAAGAAATTTGTCTCATGGCAAATGACGAGGTATGTCACGAATACTATAGTAGTTCATCACTTGATGACGACTCTTTGCATAATGAATATGACAAACTATGCAACATTAGCTTAAAACTAATTAACAAAAATAAGCTTTTAAAGAGTCAAAACAAAAACCCTAAAATTCTCTCCCCATGGGGGCGATATCCGGCCACCCCTCCCCCTACTATTCCGATCCCTTAACCACCATGTAATCGCCTCTCTATCATTCCTTGAATGATATGCAATCGTTTTGATGGTAGTTATTATCTGGGTAGGGGTGTGTCGTTGCTATTTATTCATTACATCATGATATCGTCTCTAGTTCGAACCCTAATCCCTAAATCGTTTTTCAGTTATGGAAAGTGTTTTGGGTTAAGCTTTGTCCTCATAAACCGATCTCTTAATCGGTTATTATTATTTTTAGGGTTTCGATTTTCTGCTTATTGATTGTACCATGAAACCGACAATGCAGTGCATAGTTTTAGTCGGTTTAGGTATTTAAACCTTTAATGATCTCTTATTGAATATCTTGAATCGTTGGGTCTTGATTAACCTTACATGCGAAACCCTAATTTTAGGGTTTCTTATTTTCAATCGTTGGTGCCTAGGTCTTTGCTTGCTAATACTAAGTCTTTTGAGACTTGGTTAATTTGTGATGGCAGTATGCTGATGGATGCTTATACTATCGAATGGAACCTTATTTTTAGGGTTTCGTTTGTTATTTTTCTTCGCTAGTTTGTGATAATCATATCGGTGTGTAACTATACATGTTAACTGTGTTATGGCTATGTCTATCGACTACATGTTCTACACCAGATTTGTTGGTAAGATCGATATGGTTAGTGTTATGAGTGTGTTTGTAAGTGGGTTATGGGAGAGAAGGACGTTGGTTATGATTGGGTCATCAATCGGATCATATGGTGGTATGCGTTAGGGTTTCTTAACCCTATTTTTGTCTATGGCGATTGTTTGTTCTCGCTACTAGTTGTGTCTGACGAGGACGAATCCTTCGTGTTGATGAGTGGTAGTTGTGTCTGACGAGGACGAATCCTTCGTGTTGATGAGTGGTATTTTCTAAAAATTTCGACGCCCCGAGGGTGTCAGTTGTTTGGAGATACAACTCTTGACGTGTTTTGCTACGGTTGCAGCTGGAAGTTGGTGTCACTCATGGTCAAGAAATGATGACATTGAAGATGGGTGCTCACTATGGAAGTGGTTCTTTTGAACACCGGTTCTTTTACTATGCTCGGTATCACATTGGGGTTGTTGGTTTAGCATTTCAACGCACACTTTGGAGCGAGTTTTATGCTTGTCGCTCTATCCGTGGTTTTAGAGTCTTCCATCAATCGTTGTCGAAATTTGTGAACCGACTCTTTTGCCGATTACATGATCATGGAGTTGATGTCGTTGGTTTTATCGTATTTTATGGGTTTTCTTATTGGTGTTTTGTTTTGCATCTCAACATACACCTTTGGAGCGAGTTCTGAGCTTCTTTGCTCTATCCGTGGTTTTAGAGTCCCCACCAACTGTTGTGTGAAACTTGTGGATGATGACTTGATTGAGGACCATGATATTGTATATTTGGACGACCGGAAGTTTGGACTACTATGGTGATTTGAAGATTCAAGTATTTTTACTTGAAGTGCATGTAGTTTTATTCTTTTTATCATTGTAGTATGATGTTTAGTTATAAGTGTGGTATGTCACACTTATATTGTCAGTTATAGGAATGATGTGCATTCCTATAGAAGAGTCTGTAAGTGTCCCAAGGGGACTGAGATGAGGGATTCACCCTCATCCTTTGTACTTCAATGTTTTTTGGCGTAATATACTTTACCGGGGTGAATTAACCCTTTTACCCAAAAAAAAGAGTCAAAACAAACGTTTAGATAAAGAAGTCATAGAATTAAAAGCAAAACTAAAACGTTTAGAAAAGGGTAAAATAGCAAGTGGTGAATGTGAACTTTGCGTTCAACTTCAAACACTAGTTGATCATCTAGATTCTAAAATTGCTAGAATGAGTACGAACACCTTAGATAGAATACTAGATGGTGTTAAAACCGTAACAACCTAAAAGGCTTAGGTATTCAACAACTTGATCCATCTAGAATGTTGGAATCACTCCTAAACAAGATTTCAAGTATTTATATTTCATATGTAATAGGTAGCTTTGTTATGGCCTTTATGTTTGTTTAAGGTCAAGCTTATGTAGAAGGCCCATAAGCTTGATCCAAGCCCAATAAGGAATAGGGAAGGAGAGGGAGTGTTGCCCTAGCTCCTTGCCTATATAAACTATTGTAAACCCTCATTTGAGGGTTGGTTGTTCAAGTTATTCTCTTTCACTCACTCTTTTCCTTAACCGGTTTCATACTATTACGTGTGTGTGTGTGTTTAGCTTGTTCATCCGCCTTCATCTCTTTCTCTATAAGCTTGTGTTGTAAAACTAGTGACCTAACAGTGGTATCAATCGCCAAATAGTTGGGTGTACACTTTGTTTTTGAAGTTTTGGTTTTGGGTCTTACGCGTAAAGATAACACAATCTTTGGTTCGCTTAAAACTGATTTTTACACTTTTGAATCCAAGATTCTTGTACTTTCAACGTTATTAGGTGTTAAACTATTGGTTTTGGCAAAAGTTTGGAACTTTACGTGTTTTTCCTTGTTTTAAGCTTGTTTTTGTACGCAAGTGTTATCCCACGCAGAATCGCTTTTAAGTGCTTTGGATCATCAAGTTTCACACTTTTGTGTTATTTTGGTGTTATTGAAGCTATTTCAACACACAAAACCGGTTTAGAAACAAATTTGGATAGAATCAAAGTTACGAGTAATCTTACGCGTAACAAAACCCTAAATTTACGCGTAAGACTTTCCTTGGTTTGATCTTCAATTTTCGGTTTATTCCGTGTTTTCTTACTTGGATAAGTCCGAAAATACGTCGACTTTGGATATCTTTTGCACCGTGAAGTGTAAAGATCACTTGGGATAAAACCCTAATCTTACGCTTAAGCATAAAGCTTACGCCAGAGAAAATCTTACGCTTAAGATTCATCTTACGCGAGACTTAGTCCCACGATAAGGTAATCCCACGCCTAACTTTCACGCCTAACTTATCGCTTACGCGTAACTTTAGTCCTTTTTCCCGCCACGCGTAAGCTAAATCCTACGCCAGAACTATTCTTGTTACGCGTAACTTTTGGTGTTTTTACGCATAAGTGCTACTTGGTTCTTGTCATTTCTACGCCTAAGGATACTTCATCAACAAAGGTTCATTCGACTACAAAGATCCATTCTTACTACACAAGTTTATCATCATGTCTCAACCACCATACTCTAACTACTTCCCTCACACTTATAATCATCAACAACAACAACAATTAACTCCACAACATCAACAATGGAATCAACAACAAGCAATTTATCAACAACAATTTAATCAAGAACATACTCCACAACTTGGTGCAATTCCACAACCACAAATGGTTCAACCACCACCAAGTCTTCAAACTCTACCCTACACAAACGATTTCAATCAACATCCATCACGAAGCACTATGAAGGAACCCACTTGGTTTGCAAAGATGTGTGAAGCTCTAAGCGACCAACAATCAATTCATGAAGTCGGATCACTTGATAGACCTCCAATGCTCACTCCAGAAACTACGATCAATGGGTGATAAGGTTCTTTAGGTTCGTGATCCAAGAAGCCACATGGAAAGTTCTTAAAGAAGGTTATCTTGAAGGTCCATTTGAGATGCCTACCGTCATTGTACCCGGAGATCCAACTGCTCCACCAAGAGATGAACAAACCAACATTGCTATCAAGCAGCACTTAAATCCTACGTAACTTCTACACTATGAAGTCGATGAACTTGCAATGGAATACATCCTCTTAGGATTACCAAACCCAATTCTTCGTAGTGTTGATGCTCAAAAGACCGCACAAAAATGTGGGATCATATTCGCCTTCTTATGGAAGGATCTCAGACTCAATCGAGGATTTGGAATCCAAAATTTACTTGGCTTATGAACACTTCATGATTGAACCCGAGAGACACTTGAGTCATATCATCACCGATTTTCGACATCATCAATGATTTGGATAAACACAACATCATCATGCCAAGAATTGCAAAGAATACTAAGTTCCCGAGTAGTCTTGGTCCGAATGGGAGAAGTATGTCATTTTTCTCCGCTGCGAAGAACATGCATCATTCTACTTATGGATTGTTGTACGATTACTTGAAGCCTCATGAAAAGGAAGTTGATCGAAAGGATTCTCCGTGCTCAAATTGCTAAACAATACAACCGGACAATCAACAACTTGCCTTGTATGCTCAATGTAATTATCCTCTCAACCAAAGAACTCAACCAACTCGCTTCCAACACACCTTCACAAAGAACAACCTCAACCTCAACAAAATCAATTGGTCCCATACAAAGAACAATGCTCAAGCATATGTCGTTGAAGCTACCGAGGAAATCGATCCATTCAAGCATTGCAACAAGGATTTGTGATGATTGCTAATGCTTTTGGTCGTTACACCAACAAATCCAACAATCGATTCGCTCCTCATCTAACACACGGACTCAAGTCATTGTGAACAATGGACGGTTGAAGTTCGTAATCGTGATTATGGTCGCCGATGGGCGGTGGTCAAGGGTTTAATGTCGGGTAGGAATAACAACAGAGCTCAAGTGGTGGAACAGGAAATGCTCGTAATCGGTTAAATGGTCTTAGATGCTACAACCGCAATGAGAAGGACACTGGCTAATGCATGCCCAAAGCCAAGGACTCGGGCAAGTGCTTATTTCAAAGAGGCCTTACTTTTGGCTCTTAAGGATGAAGCCGGTGGATCCTCACAAACAAAGAACAGAGCTTTATGGCGTATGCGCACTGATGATGATATGGAGGACTTGCAGCTAATGCAAACAAGTTATGTTGATGGCTAATATGCATGAGCCGCACATGAGTGATACAGCCCAAGAGATGACATCGATGGCTTGTCTCGTGCACCAACAAACCATCATCATATCTCGAACTAATATCTCCGCCAATATCTCGAATCCGCAGACGGATCGATCGCTCAAAATGAGTCTTCTACATCTTCTTCTCGATGATTTTCAAGTTAACCTCAGAGTTACATTTGACGATCAAGACGACCTTATGGTCCCTTTGATAATCAAATTGACTCGTGGTCGCATTTGAGGATCTAAAGAATGATCATGTTGAGACTCACGCTGAACAAGATGATCTGCTGCCTCATCCGGATTTTGCTCGGTTAATTCAAGACCATAAAATCAAAATGGAGGAATGTTATGCATTAAATCAATCCTTAAAAAGTAAAATGCATCGTTAACCAAGGATTTTGAATGTTTACAAATGCAACTCAACTTTTCAAAACTCAAGAAAACTCAGAAAAAGGTTTTGAAGCCGCTTTACAAAATCTCATCAAAACGAAAAATATTTAGAGAGACAGATGCGTGATCTAGCCGCCTCGAAGAATGCTTTGTTGTCCGAATTAGAACAATCAAACATGAACATAAAAAGCAAATTAACGCCTCACCTTGGAAAATCAAAAGCTAAGGCCGAGTTGTTAAATTGTCAAAACAGCCTCCGATACAAAAAGCATTCAACGAATCGGGTAGATGACCTTCTTGAAGAAATTCTCGGTTTGCAAAACAAACTTAAAGAGTTTAAAACTGTTGTTTACAAACATGGTGAATCAAGAATGACTATTGAAAAGTTTACCTTAAAACCCAATCCAAATGGATATGGAAAAATCTAGTCGACATAAACCTAAGCTTTCACTAAAAACATTCAAACCAACTCCTCAAGTTTCCAAAGCAAAATACAAAATTGATAATACTCACATGAGTGTTGTTGAATACCATCGTCAAGAGGAATTAGATGCGTAAGACGAGAGTCGATCAAAATTAAAAATGTTGTTTACAACAAACCTTTAATTATAAAACGCGTCACTTTCACACACCAACGGATTCTTCTAACACACCAAGGGTTATCATCAAAACACCCGAGTCTTCTATTGTTAATCCCAAAATGCTTTTGCACAAACTTACGGTCCTTTACCTTCCATTAGTGAAGTAAACTCAAAACCCGAAAATCGAAAAATCCTTCGATATTTTGACATTTTCATGGTCGACCTCAAAATTTTACAACATGAGATAGAATATCGATCCGAAATCAAAGTTGAACATTTTCAATCGCCTCGCGCGAGAACAACGAGACATCTTTCGTAAAAATCTTTACCTAATGTTAAAACTTGAAAAGTTGTGCAATTGCTCGAAAAGGATTTTCATAAGGAACTTGGGTAATGAAAACGCTGAGAAAATGTAAACATCTATTACTAACACAAAACGCAAAAGAAACTGTTGAGAAAAGATGTTGATCGACTCTTGGAAGATGTTATCTCGTACGATATCCATAATGTTGTGCTACTCTATTCGCTGCCATATGCATCCGATCATATCTCTCGCCGATATTGTTGAAACTGTTGTAATCATGAGAACACCGATAATGTGCTTCAGATCGAGTCTTTAAAAGTCGAAAATAAACGACACACACGGAAATTAACAATGCAAAACGTCGTCTTCATTGGTGTGAAAAGATATTCACAACCATCAACTCGTTTTCAAAAGAAAATCGCTCAATTGAGTGCTAAATCTTCGATCCTAAAATTGAGCAACTGGATGATCAAAACGTGTCTTTGAAAAGTCAAATCTCAAAATATGAACAAGAACTTTTAAAAGTTAAACAGAATATGGTGTCATATTTGATTTACTCAAAAGACTCGAGATGAAGCATCAAACGAACTTGATCACTATCTTGCTCACACTAGAGAAGTCATGAATTTTGCCGGTAATCTTCGCTCGAAAATCAAAATCGATTCACACCATCTCTAAGTTACGGAAATGTTAGGAAAGTATGAACAACTTCCGCCATCGTGATTAAGAGATTAGCACCAACACACTTAGTAATCGTGAACCTAGAATTCCCACCGCCAAATCACAAGTTGCTAATGTGTTTCCCATCAAACAGAATAGTTGCATCTTTTCCAAACGTCCGCACTTCACAAACCTAGAGCACTCAAACGAAGAATAGGAAGTTGCACCTAAGAAAAGATCAATAAGGAATGCTAAAGTAGAAGAACACCCTAGGACTCAATAAAACTCATGTTACTTCCACTATAGATGTTAAGGTCCGCAAATGTAATAGAAATAGTGATGTAACGAATGCTAAACCGTTAAGTACCTTTGATATTCATCGATGCACCTTGTGATATTTGTCAAAAGAGTATGAATTCGATTGTCATGACAAATGTGTTGCTAAAGCTATAATCTCTAGATTACGGAATCCTAAGAATCGGAATACCTCTAGGCCCACTAATCATTCTAAGTCCGTGCTTGGTAAACCACCTTCTTTAGATTCTAAGGCAACCATTGCTATCACAAGAGCTCCCGCTACACCTCCTAAGAATGTAGTACCACCTAGTGCTTTCACTAAGACTAAAGCAAAGAGTAGTTATAGATGGCGAAATGGATATATAACACACTAGGATTTAAATGGATGCCTAAAATTATCAATGTGTGTATGTCTAATATATTCGCTTGAACCCTCTAACATTTCGGGTTCCACATCTACTTCTATTCCATCCGTGTCGCCTGTGTGTAATGCAGTGATATGATCATTCTCTCGATTGTTGATAGCGGATGTTCCCGACACATGACAGCAACCTTAAACTGTTATCAAACTTTATTGCAAAGTTCATTGGCACCGCCGATTCGAACGATCACTTCAGCCCATCATGGGCTACGGAGATTATGTTAATGGGAACATCGAAATCAGCAGGGTTTACTATGTGGAAGGCCCCGGTCACAACTGCTTTCGAGAGGTCAATTTTGTGATGGAGATTTGGAGGTTGCTTTCGTGGAGAAAACTTGTTTCATTCGTGATCTACAAGGAAACGATCTTATGTCCGGCTCGCGTAATTCTAGTCTCTACACTATCTCTATGCAAGACATGGTTGCTTCCTCTCCCATTTGCTTACTTTCAAAGGCAACATCTACAAAATCCTGGCTATGGCAATCGCTGCTCTCACATCTAAACTTTCAAACCATCACCAACCTTGCTCGACACAAACTAGTCAAGGACTCCCACGATTCCGTATTCAAAAGATCACCTTGCTCACCGTGAACAAGGGAAAAGCACTCGTGCTCATTTTCCTTCAAAGGTGGAACACGCCTCAAAGATGTGCTTCATCTTCTTCACATGGATTTGTGTGGCCCGATGCGCGCAAAACGATCAATGGCAAACGCTACATCTTAGTAATTGTTGATGACTACTCACGATGGACTTGGGTCTACTTTCTTCGTAGCAAAGACCAAGCTCCACAAATGATCATCACCTTTCTCACAAAGATACAGTGTTCACCCGCAACACCGCCGTAATCATCGTAATGCATAAAGGAACCGAATTTGTTAACAAAACCCTTCGTGAATTTTATGAGAAAGTGGAATTCAAAGATCAAACATCTATTGCACGGACACCGAACAAAACGGAGTTGTTGAAAGACTAAACCGAACGTTAGTGGAAGTCGCAAGAACAATGTTAATCAATGCTAAACTTCCAGATTACTTATGGGCGTGTCGATTCATCGCATGCTATACTCAAAACCGCTCCATGATCACAAAACGCCACAACAAAACACCTTTGAGCTTGTCCACAACTATAAACCGAACCTCAAACACTTTCATGTATTTGGATCCCTTTGCTATCCAAATAATGATCGTGATGATTTTGGAAAGCTAAAAGCCAAAGTCGATATTGAGTCTTTATTGATACCGTGACAATTCTAAAGGTTTCCAACTGAATCGTCGAACCAAGGAGGTTATGGAAACGATTCATGCTCATTTCGATGAACTCACGGAAATGGCTTCGAGTATAACAACTTAGAACCCGGTCACAACCGCTTAAACTTCCTCAACCCCATCATCACCAAGAAAGCCCTCACCTAACTCACAACAAATGGAAAGGTTATTTGCTCCTCCGCTCGTGACGATATTGATGAACGTGCTCTCGTGTATCCATTGCTCACCGCACAACCCGATAATATTCCTATACCGATACACTGCTACAACAACCATCGTTGAAGATGCACCTACACCAATTGACTCCAACACAACAGCTTGAACACACCGCTTCCAACAATGATGAACCAAATGATGATATTCTCAATGAAGTACCCCACCCGCAGATTTTGATCCAAATGCTTCTTCAACCCGCTTGCCAATGAGATCGCTGCACTGATGTCGCGAATCTTCAACAAACCATTTGAATCCTCGTAATCTGCACAATGTATACCAACATCAACCTCTACACATAGATGGACAAAAGACCATCCTCCGCTAACATTATTGGCAACCCGAATCAACCAATCGTTACGAGACAACGCCTTCACTCGGATGGTGAACACCGATTTATGCACTCACCGCTCCGCTAATCAACCTAAAACATTAAGGATGCAATGACAAAGACAACCGGATTGAATCCATGCAAGAAGAACTCAATCAATTCAAACGCCTTGAAGTATGGAATCGGTTGAAAGACCAACAGGGTCTACGCCATTGGTCTAAAATGGATTTGGAAAACAAATTGATGTCAAGGGAATGTCATCCAAACAAGTCACGGCTAGTTGCTAAGGGTTATCGCCGAAGAAGGGATAGACTTTGAAGAATCTTTTGCTCCGGCTTGCTCGCCTTGAGGTCGTTCGATATTTCTCGCGTCATGCTCATATGAACATGACGGTTCATCGATGGATGTCAAACGGCGCTTTAAATGGACAACTTAAAGAAACGGTCTATGTCACCAACCGATGGATTCGTTGATCCCGAGTTCCCAACCATGTCTACAAACCGAACAAAGCTCTTTATGGTCTCAAACAAGCCCCTGCATGGTACGATAAGCTATCATCTTTCCTCATTGCCAATAATTTCACCAAAGGCTCGGTTGACCCAACTCTTTTATACAATATCACGGGCACACATCTTAATTGTTCAAATTTACGTGATGACATCATTTTGGGTCAACACATAAAAGTTTTCAATCGCTTTGCAAAACTCATGAAGAAAATTTTGAAATGTCCATGATGGGTGAACTTACGCTCTTTCTAGGACCGCAAGTTCATCAATCACCCCGTGGTATTTTCTTGAGTCACCCAAATATGCCCTTGAATTGTTAAACAAATTTGGAATGAATACCGTGATACTTATGCCACACCAATGGCTCATACCAAGAAATTAGATGTCGATTTACATGGGAAATTGGTCGACCCTACCAAATACCAAGTATTATTGGGTCTCTCATGTATCTAACAACAGCGACTGATATTGTCTTTGCCGCTTATCTATGCTCCCGCTATCGTCGCGACCAACCGAAACCCACCTCTCGAGGCTAAAAGAATCCTCCGATACATCAAGGGAACCATTAATTGGGATCCGTATCCGAAGGATTCTCGGTTTTGAACTAATCGCTTTTTCAGACGCGATCACGCAGATGCCTAGACTCAAGGAAAAGTACTTCAGAGCACTACAATTTCTGATAAACCGTGTCTTGGCAATCAAAGAAGCAGGATTGTACATCACCGCCATCAATCAAGCGTAATATGTAGCCATGTCCGCGTGTTGTGCTCAAGTCATTTGGATGAGAACACAACTCAAAGACTATGGTTATGTATTTGATGTAATCCCGATGTATCATGACAATCGGAGTGCCATTGCAATCTCGCAACTCGCCAAAGACTCAAATCAAAGCACATCGATCTACGCTATCATTTCATCAAGGACCATGTGAACAGTGGTACCGTTGAATTATACTTTATGGTACTCAATACCAATTGGCGATCTGCTCACCAAAGCCTTGCCTCCCGCTAGGTTTAATGAGTTGGTCCACCGAATTGGTATGAGGTGTTTGACTCAAGAGGAACTGGATGACCTCTTAAAACAGTCTTAACAACCTGTCAAACACCAAAACATCTTTTGTAAATAAATAAAATCTTTCAAAAACAAAATACAAAAATATAAAACCTGATAAAACAACAAAAATATTCTCCTCATCTATTTTTCTTTAACATGGCAAGTACATTTTTTCCGTCAACACTTGCATCTATCAAAATTTTTTTCCGATCAAGTGTCGAGGGGAGAAAATTTTCGCTAACCGCTTCAAATCATAAGTGTACTTGCATGTTATCATATCTCGTTGTTTCGTTATACAAATGATGGTGGACTTTCTCGCTCAATGACACCCTGACTAAAACTCTTAAACCGCTTAATTTTATCAAGCCGAGGGGAGTGTCGTCATGATTCTTTCTCTAATAATCTTTGTGTGGTAACCAAAATGGATGTTAAATGGCTTTGTTTGAAAAAGATATGTGGAGGGACCAAACTCACAAAATGGTAAAGTCTATTTTAATAAAACTCCACCTAACTCTTTCACTCCTCATTCGCTTTCTTAAAATCAAAAGATCCTACGCCTAACAATCACTCAAGAAATCTGTGCTTTTGATCTTCATTTTGTAAGTAGTTTCTTGTGTAAAACATGTTTCTAAGCAAAGGTTTTTTATTTCATTCAAATCCTACGGCTAAAACAATTTTTACGCGTGATTATGTGTTCTACGCATAAGCGTATGAACACACAATCATTGTGTGTATGTTTGTGGTAAAATGGATGGTCTCAAACCGTTTCTTAAGCATCAAGGATAACATTTTTACCATCAAAATCCACCCGTAAACTCAAATTGATGAATTTTGAAAACTAGGTTCATATGACTAATTGGGTTTTTCTAAATGAGAAGTCTTTTGGTAAAATGAATGTTGGGATATGGTCATAAGGCTTTGAATTGATCATTTCCATTGTTGAAAACCACCCGTAAACCCAAATTGATTGTCAATTCAAAATAGGGTTTAAGGTTCATAACGTTTGGGTATTTTTGATTCACAACGCTTTGATGTTATAACTTGGCCTAAAGTAGCTATCAACACTCTAGAGCTACCGTAATCAATACGGTGAACATTCCATGGCTAGATTTCATACGCGAAGACTAGGGTTTAGACTACGCGTATGAGTTTCTACGCGTAATGCTTAAACATGAACTAGGATGTTGTTATCTCGTGATAAATTGTTGTTTTGTGTGAACATTGATGAGTTGATAAATTTATTTCGTGCTTTGCTACGCTTAAACACTCGTAATCAAGGTCATAAGACTCTCTACGATAAGGATTACCCCACGCGTAGTCATGTTATGCGAAATAAAACCCACGCATAACTATTACGCCGTAAGGTTCTACAATGGGACCACGCGATCCCGTGAAGGATATGCGAACAAGGACCCCACGCATAAGGTCTACTCACGAGTAAGCCTTACGCGTAGGTTCTTATACGCCACGCCGTAAGCTCCACGCCGTAGGTCCCCTTTTCCCACGCTGCAACATTTCACGCCAGAAGAAAGGATCCCACGATAAGCTTTCCACGCATATGTCGCGATCGCTTACGCCGAACTTTGTCAATCCCACGCTTAAGCCATCTTTGACCTTCATTATGAATTGTTACGTACAAAACTTGTTAATAAACTTATCATAACGTCACGAATCCAATAATGTCACTAATAAACCAAAACGCTTGATATGTTGTGAACAATAAGTGATAACATAAACTTTAAAACTTAAAGTTAACTAACTCACTAAACATTTCACGACGCCATTAGACTATTGGACATACAAGTGACTTAGGACTCAGAATAATCATTGACGTTGTACATTAAATAACTAGACAATAAGACCTTCCGTTGACTAACATTATGTCTTTCGATATGTTGGTTCTTTTGGCTAATATTATTTCGCATCACGACATGGTCGCTCAACCAAACATGGATGCACCAAATGTTCTCTCCATTGTCGACATCTACCCTAATGGCTACCCAATGAAGATTGGAAAGAATAATCTCCGAGTTGACTTCAAGACTCTCACTTGCTCGAGTCTTCATGCTTAATCGCTATTGACATTCCGAGGACTCATCCATATCGTAACATGCTCACACATTCTCGCAACCATTCCCGAGATCTATATCCAACAGCCTGAACACCATGGAAAGGGTCAAAGGAAGGATCACGCGACGGTGACTCAAACCACAAACAAGTCACCATTACACCGCAGACTTAAGGGTCGCTCTCCTTATTCCTCAAGTCAATCCAACCAAACTTTATGCCACACCATCAAGAGTTAACTCTCCAATTCTTAATCAATATCGGTTATGATGAGGCTACAGGAGTAATCACCAAGCACTCTCACGTGGAGCTTAAGAGTATTCCTCAACCATGGAGAACACTCTACATGATCATCACCAAGTCTGCTTCGGTCGTGATAGCGGCTATGAGCATCCTAAGCTCATAGAACCGCAAATATTTTGGGCATTCGTCAACATGAAACACATCGCTATCAAGCTCGATTTGGGATGACATGATGTCATTTCTCAACAAACTTGGCTCAAAGATTCCCTACATCGATATACTAAACTGTTGATACAGAGAGCACTTGGACTTCATCCCGATATTCCCAAGAGGCTCAATGACCCCGACAACCACGACATGTTGACGGAACCTATTCTCTCCGCCGTAATCAAGGAAACGCCCACAAAGAAACAAGGTGTCAGATTGCGATTTCCTTCTAATCAAGATGTCGAAAACTCAAACGCACTAAAGATATCTCGAAGCAATTAGACAAGGCAAAGTTGGTCATCTTGATTTAAAAATCTTCGAACACCGTCAGAGAACCGTAAGAGAAGTGCAGAAGCACAACAAGTTCTCATGAGTCAAAGGAAGGTTCCTAAAAGGAAAGCTCCTTCTATAAGGATTGTTCCCAGAAGGAAGCCGAACCTATCCCCACACTTGAACCTCAAAGACAACTTAGGGATGAGAGCTCAAGATACCGAGATGATGAAGAGGTTCATTACTCGCAATCGCAACCAAACACCGCCTCAAGACAAAACCTCCAAGTCCTCCAAATTGCCCAAGAAAAGGGAAGACTCAAGCTATTGTACCTTATGATGAGAGCTCAAGATGAAGAAGAGCAATTGATAAATCATACAGAAAAAGTTTCACAACGTCCGACATTCAAAAGGTCACCGATTTTGCTAAAGATCAAATGGGTGGCCCCGAGGATCAAGTGGTGTCGCCCACCTCTCCGCATCCCGATGCGTTAATCAACCCGATAAGGGATCCGTGCCACCACTCTTCTCGCAACAACAACCGCCTGTTGAAGACACTATTGAGTATGATTTTGAGAAACCGAAACCGAGAAAGAAAAGTCTAAAGATGACGAGGATGATTATACAAAGTTTCTTCTCGATACCCAACTCACTCAAAGGAGAAAACCTCGATACTCCTAAGGACATGAAGTCTCCTCAAGTCTCCTCATCATCGGACTCTTCATCTCATTCATCACCACCACCATCAACTAAGTCAACCGATCTTCATCCAAACCGTGAAGAAACCACCAAAGTCTTGGATTTCTCAAACACATGCAAGAATTGTGAAAGTCACAAACAAGTTAGAAAGAAGGACATGCTTCAAAGAAAACTTAATTGGTATGTCAACAAATGCAAGACTTACATGATGAGAATGACGAGATGCGAAAGATAGGAAAGCTATTCAGAATTCATGAGAAGTCATCGCTGGGGGAACTAAATGAAATGATTGAAGGTTACACTCAAAAGTACCTTCGTGATATCGCTCCAAAAGTCCAAAAGGAACTGAAAAGTCGCAAGAGAACAAACCCACAAGTTTCTTCTCGACATCGCCCCAGCAGACAAAAGAAGTATTTTCCGCATAACTCACCCCTAACATCGTAGCATTGGTCAAACATACAATGGCAAAAGAAGTCGATCTCTCCGAACTGAAAGTTAATTGCTAAACTAGTGATGCAAATGTCAAAGAGATCCGAACGCTTACTTCGATGAAGCTAAATTTTTCAAATTCTACTTGACTATCAACTCGATCATCATGCAAGGAGTCACCGCTCAACCCAAAAGACCAAGAGATGACAATGATAAGGATAAGGACTCGCACCTAAACGCCGGCAACCCCGTCAATCTACATCTATGCCACCTCCTCCACATCGAACTTCTTCTCAACATAAGTCTCCATCACCGCGGTCTTCCACCGATAAACCTCGGACGATTCCGAGTTACCACCCTTGACTCGTAAAACCGGTGATCACTTTGAGTATACGGGTGGTGACGATGAAGAGGTCCTCGAGCCCCA
Organism: Chrysanthemum lavandulifolium; assembly: GCA_022545495.1. NCBI lineage: Eukaryota > Viridiplantae > Streptophyta > Magnoliopsida > Asterales > Asteraceae > Chrysanthemum > Chrysanthemum lavandulifolium. The sequence continues at coordinate 123,382,045 of CM040240.1, forward strand.
ACAACAACCCTCCTCTCCCAAACAAGTGAAGAAACCCGAATCATCATCAAGGCCTTCTAAAAGCAAGAAAAGACGACTCACCGATGTCGATCATGGCTAGATGACGATACAACCGCAGAATTTGAATGGTTTTCTACTCTTGTTAACGACACTCCCTACCCCAAGAAGGTCAAGAATTGGTAGACGGTAGTACCTGAGCATGCAAAATCTTGCAAGAAAGATTCCGTGAAGAAGATGACGAACCGAGTTGAAGCGCATCAAGAATGACGATTCCTTCCGTTGAAAAACAAATCGAAAGTGCAATCGAGGTTGAATATCACCTTGAAAACATTGCTCGAGCCATGTCTAACAACATGGATTGGCTCAACCCGTAAGCAAACATCGACTTCACTAAACGGAACAACCCTCCATACTACATCGATCGACCAAACCTCTACCAACAATCGCCAACCAGATGAACCAAGGATTCCTCAGATATTTCTTCAACATGCACTGAATTTCTTCTCCATGGTGGCGATGGTTCAAGAAAATACGCTACATCATTAACTCTTCCATTCCCAAAGAGCTACCTACTCAAACCGCATAGCTATCGAGGAACGTGCAAATCACTTGTTTTCCGACAAAGTGCAAGCATACGACCAAGATGCATTGTATGGGATTCATCATTGGCCCGAACGCCAAGAATCTACTACGTGTCGCCTCGGTTCAAGTCTCAACATGAAGTGTATTGCTCAAAGAACATCGTGGCCATCAAACACATTGATCTCAAGTCTAAATGGGACTACACATTCTTGAAGAATATCATAGTCAAACGACAAGATGAACAAGACTATGAATTCTCGAGGTCGACTTTGAGAACTTGTCACCAACGACATCAAGACATGTACCTTGCCAAAGTATGTGGTCGTATGAGACAATTCTCGATCGAATTCAACGTGAATTTATCAAGTCGGCTCTCATCTTCATTAGACGATTGTGATCAAAGAACGGTCAAGATATCCGATGGTCGTTGAATCATATCGTAAACGTAAACTTCACTCCACCACGCCTGATCTTCCCGACATCAACCACCAAACAACTTACGCCATCAAGAAACCTTTCGCATTGTTTACCGCAGCGAACTTCGCAGAACCGCTTAATGGCGTGTAGTGAGCTCCATAAATTCGGGATCATACCTTGAAGATGGTTAGGGATGGATTGGCGATGATTGAAGGATATACGCTGAAGGTCGGGAATCCTAAGCTACCGAACTCTCGTGATAGAAGGGATGTGAGAAGGATCATCACCATGATTGATGAACGGTTGTTCGTGGGGATCGCCTGACGCTGAGAGCTATGTTGGTGGTAGACCCAGATAAACATCACCGGCTTTCAACGCCTGCACTCCTCGGAACATCACCGCACTTCCCGGTACCCTTGAATTGTTTCCTTCATATGATTTTGGATGTATGATTATATATGTGGATGGCTTGTGCACACATAACAAAGGTACAACCCGTAATGGTCAAGAAAGGACCCCGTGGTACGCCTCCTGCCACAATCCTTATAAAAGGAGCGAAAGCTTTTATTTTGAGTAAAACCTATCAAACCTTTCATTTTTCAAGGTTTTGCTCAAAAGACAAGTACTTCCCATATGATTTCAAAACCTCAACCGCTTATATCACTAGTCGAGGGGAGTATTTGATTAAAACTTTGTTCACAAATTGTTCACAAGTGGTCACTCTTCCCGCAACACTCAAAATGGTCATATTTATTCTCAAAATGTTTCAAAATAACATCTTATATGCCATTTTTGAGGGGAGAAAATTTGTGTGATAAGAAATATGTTGTGTAAATGCAAATGAATCTGGTACCTCGTGACTTAACCAACGAATTGACGGTACTAAACTGTCTATAACTCGAAAAGACTTGTCCCGGACGGTAATAATTTCAAGCTAGTTCGCTAGTGATGTAAACGTGTCTCGCAAAGACTTGTCTTAGTAGAAGGTACCATTCGAGAAGCTCTTGATAGACATGAACTCGACGGTATGACAACCTTTCGAGGTTTGTCTACACCTTCAAGGTAGTTATTAGAGCTAGTTGTCACCTAAAAGTCGACAATGTAACTCTTTAACTATTCAACGAACCGTGTCTCGCGGAGATTGTCTATCTTTAGTGGATCAATTCATAAAGTGCGCTTTTTTCCTCACCGCATTTAACCATTAAAACTATTAAGCACATGTGGAGGGGAGTATTTATGCAAAACTTATCTCTCACCGTGGTTCAAACATGTTTTTCATTTACAAACCCTTTGAGAGATATTTTAACTTACAAAGGTTATAATGGCAAACATAGGATAGTCATGGAGTTATAAGGTGACTAAGGTTAGGAATAACTGTCCTATGATCCGCCAGAGTCGGAGGATCTACCCAAGGACACTACCATTAGTTAGTGTTAGAAGTCCTTAGGAATGATTATAAAAGGAGAAATGAGAATCGGAGAAAGAAGGAGTTGAAGAATCAAAAGAAATGTAAAGTAAAGGGTGAAAAGAAATAGCCTCCGATTATTCAACTTAGGGCGCATAATCGGTTCAATTCATATACTCTACCGGTTGTCACTTAGTGACACCGGTATTGAAGATTAAAAGTCGTCATGGACCCAAAGGACGCATGCACTAAACCTTCTTAGCCACTCAAGTTTCTCTCAATGTAAATTTGTTTCATTCTCACAGGAACCCTACATAAACTATTGGCTTTCTTAGAGATCGCCGGTATTGAAGAAGGAGACCCTCTCCTAGTCTCCGCCAGAAAACCAAAACGCACTATTGAGTCTAGAGCCACGAGATTCATCAAAGATCTCTTAGAACACTTGACATTTAATCACTTGTTGATCAACAAATAAGATCTTCAAGATTCAAAGGTTCATATCGAGTCCTTCATGCATCTTAGCAACTGTCAAGAACATTTATGAGAGGTTCACATCCGTGATCCTCGCGATTGAATGGAAACTCCCGCCAGGTCAACATCAAACATGCCTCGACAAAGAGTCGCTTCGTAACTCCCCGTGGATTACGCGGAGTGTGTCTCAAACGGTCTACATCAGAGGTGATGCTTCGTGTACCTCAATGACTATCTCGAATCAGAGATGTACTTCGCACATCGCGTTATCTCACTTGTGGGACTCCAGCTCAGAACGGCCTTTGTAAGAATTAGAGTTGTGTTTTCACACTATGTCATTAACACTCAAGTTCAAACTTGTAAGTGCCGAAACCGCTTATTACTAACCGCTTGAAATGTTTTCTTCTTATGGAAGCTCCGAGCGGATGATCGTGTCGATTCTTCTCATGCTCACGCCAACATCATCACTAATGAAAGTTCTATTCAAATGCAACACAACAATGTAATGATTCTTCATCAATCAAAGAATCTACAAAGTTAAAGACTTACGAACTTCATAAGTATTGATTTCCAACGCCAAAGAGCGTGTGAGCATGTTGAAGAATGACGGAGACACCGAGCAACAAGGCACTGAGGCGCATCGATGCGCATAACAACATACTATCACTTTCACCACAAAGAACAATGATCAAAGAACAAAGTTAAAGATGACGCCAAAGCATAACCGCCAAAGATTTAGGTCACTAGTTTTACAACACAAGCTTAATAGAAAGAGAGAGAAGGCGATCGATTGAACAATAACAAACACACACACACACGATAATAAAGAAAGGTTATGCGTAGAGTGTGAGTGAAAGAAATAATTGAACAACCAACCCTCAAGTGAGGGTTATACAAGAGTATTTATAGGCAAGGAGCTAGGCAACACTCCTACTCCCATCCTTTCCTTATTGGACATGGGCCTAAGCTTATGGGCCTTCTACATAAGCTTAACCTAAAACAAACATAAAGGCCATAATAAGCTACCTATTACATATGAGTAACTAACACTTGAATTAAGGTTTAGGAGTGATTCCAACAATCTCCCTCAAGTGTTGGTGATGAAAACGTGAAGGCGTTGATGTAATAGTAGCTTTGACGCCTTCCGACATTCTTCTTTCTTGTGAGAAGAATTGCCTTGATTCGAACAATCTCCCAAAGTAGAGAGATAGTTTTCTTTGAACGCTTATGCTTTGACGCCATCTTTAACTTTGTTCTTTGATCATTGTTCTTTGTGATGAAAGTGATAGTATGTTGTTGTCTCGCATCAAGTCTCGCCTCAGTGTCCGCTTCACCGCCATGTTGTTCCACGCCATTCTTCAACATGCTCACACGCCTTTGACGTTGGAATTCAAGATCGATGAAGTTCTTTAAGTCTTTAACTTTGTAGATTCTTTGATTTGACGAAGAATCATTCGATCTTTGTGTTGCTTTTGGATAGAACTTCCATTAGTGATGATGTTGGCGTGAGCATGAGAAGAATCGCACGATCATCCCGCCCCGAGCTTCCATAAGAAGAAAACATTTCAAACGGTTAGTAATAAGCGGATTCCGCACTTACAAGTTTGAACTTCGAGAGTGTTAACAAAGATAGTGTGAAAACACAACTCTAATTCTCACAAAGGCCGCTCTCGAACCGGAGTCCCACAAGTGAGATAACGCGATGTACCAAGTACATCTACAGCTCGATGAGTCGAGGTACACCAAGCATCACCTCACGATCAGACCGCTTGAGACACACTAAGCGTAATCCACGGGAGTTACCGACCCGCCGTGGTCGTTTGATGTTGACCGGCAGAGTTTCCATTCAATCACCGAGGATCACAGCCAGAACCTCTCATAAATGTTCTCGATGATTGCTAAGATCCGTGAAGGACTCGATAACGCACCACCGATGTTCTTATTGTTGAACATCAAGTGATGAAATGTCAAGTGTACCTAAGAGATCTTTGATGAATCTCGTGGCTCTAGACTCAATAGTGCTTTTGGTTTTCCCGAGCGGAGACTAGGAGAGGGTCTCCTTCTTCAATACCAACGATCTCTAAGAGAAAGCCAATAGTTTACGTAGGGTTCCCGTGAGAATGAAACAAGCTTCTTTGAGAGAAACTTGAGTGGCTAAGAAGGTTTAGTGCATGCGCCACCGGGTCCATGACGACTTTTAATCTTCAATACCGGTCACTAAGTGACAACCAAGAGTATATGAATTGAACCCTGTGTCCCTCTAAGTTGAATAATTTGAGGGCTATTTCTTTTCACCCTTTTCTTTGCATTTCTTTTAATTCTTCAACTCCTTCTTTCTCCGATTCTCATTTTCTCCTTTTATAATCGCACCTAAGGACTTCTAAGTACTAACTATTTGTGATGTCCTTGGTAGATCCCTCCGCTCAAGGGATCATAGGACTGTTATTCCTAACCTTAGTCACCTTATCACCCATGACTAACCTATGTTGCCATAAAACCAATTTTCAAGAAAATCTCTCAAAGGGTTTGTAAATGAAAACATGTTTGAACCATCGTGAGAGTTTTATCTTTTAGCGTAAATACCCCTCCACATGTGCTTTAGAGTTTTGACGGAAATCAGACAATGAGGAAAGAGCGCGACTTTTGAATTGATCAACTCAAGATAGACAATCCCCATGAGACACGGTTACGCTGCATAGTTAAAGAGTTACATTGTCGCCTTTAGGTGACAACTAGCTCTAATAACTACCTTGAAGGTGTAGACAAACCTCGAAAGGTTGTCATACCCGCCGAGTTCATGTCTACCAAGAGTTTCTCGAATGGTACTTTCTACTTGGACAAGTCCTTTCATGAGACACGCTTACATTACTAGCGAACTAGCTTGAAATTATTACCCGTCCCGACAAGTCTTTTCGAGTTACTAACAGCTTAGTACCACAATTCGTTGGTTAAGTCTATTACACAAAGATTCATTTGCATTTACACAACATATTTCTTATCACATAATTTTCTCCCCTCAAAATGGCATATAAAATGTTATTTTTGAAAAGTTGAGAATAAATATGACCATTTCGAGTGTTATGGAAGATGACCACTATGAACAATTTGTGAACAAAGTTTTAATTCAAATACTCCCTCAACAAGTGATATAAACGGTTGAGGTTTTGAAAATCATACGGAAGTACTTGTCCTTTGAGCAAAACCTTGAAAATGAAAGGTTTGATAGGTTTTACTCAAAAGTAAGAAGCTTTCGCCTTTTATAAGGATTGTGGCAATCAAGCGCACTACGTGGTCCTTTCTTGACAATTACGGGTTGTACATCGTTATGTGTGCACAAGCCATTGACATATATAATCACACATCCAAATTTATAATGAAAGAAGCAGCTCAAGGGTACCAGAAGTCCAAAGATGTTGCCAGAGTGCGAATGGCGCGCTGATAGCCGGTGATGTTAATCCTGGTCGACCACCAACAAAGCTTTCCAATGTTCTCGAATCGATCCTTCTATACAACCTTTCATCAATCATTTTGATGATCCTCCTCACATCCCTTCGATCCCGAGAATTCCATCGCTAGAGACCCAATCTTTTGACGATATCCTTCAACCTATAAGCCAATCCGTCCCTAACCATCTTCAAAGTGTGATCCCCAAACTTGTGAAGATCACTACACGCCATTAAGCAATTTCGTTGAAGTTCACCGCGTAAACGACGCCGAATGGTTTGTCGATGAGTGTATATTGTGAGAGCCGGTTGATGTCGGAAGATCAAGTCGAGGTGGAGTGAAGTTGACACGGTCCGATATGATTCAACCGCAAGTCGGAGATCTTCTACACGCTCTTTGATGACTATGCGTCCGATGAAGATGAGCAATGACTTGATGAATTCACGTTGTACTTCGCTTGAAAATTGTCTCATGCGACCTCGCACTTTGGCAAGGTACATGTCTTCAATGTCGTTGATAGACAAATTCTCAAAGTCGCCTTCAGAGAATGCATAATCCCGCTCATCTTGCCTTTTGACCACAATCTTCTTGAGAAAAGTGTAGTCCCATTTGGTCGAAAGATCAACGTGTTTGATGGCAACGATATCCTTAGTAATCGAACACCGCATGTTGAGACTTCAACTCGGCAGCTCAGTAGTAGATTCTTCGCGCCCGCCAATGATGAATCCCAGACATTGCATCTCGGTCGATATGCTCCACTTTGTTGGAGAACAAGTGATTAGCTCTTTCCTCGATGGCTATGCGCTTGAGTATATGGTCACGGAATGGAAGTGTCAAAGATGTAGCGATTTCCTTGAACCATCGCCACCGTAGAAGAAATTCCAAGTCTTTGTTGAAGAAATATCCGAATGGAATCCTAGGTTCATCCGTTGGCCAATTGTTGGTAGAGGTTTAGACCACCGGTGTAATATGGAGGGTTGTCCCGCTTGGTGAAGTCGATGTTTGCTTCGGGTTGAGCCAATCCATGTTGTTAGACATAGCTCGAGCAATGTTTTCAAGGTGATATTCGACCGATGGCACTTTCCGAGCTATCTTTCCACAGCTTGAAAAGCTTCATTCTTGATTCGCCTCAACTCGGATTTCGCCATCTTCTTCACATGGAACTTTTCTTGCAAGATCTTAGCATGCTCCAATGTATTACCGCTCACCGATCTTGACCTTCAAAGTGTGGTAGGAGTGGAGTTAACAAGTGTAGAGAACCATTCAAATTCCTCTGCTTTATCGTCATCTAGCCATGATACGACGCCAACCATGGGCGCCTTCTTCTTCTTTTCTTTAGGCCTAGATGAGGATTCTGTTTCGAACTTGTTTGGGAGAGGTGGGTTGTTGTAGGGGCTCACGGACTTCCTCATCGTCACCACCCGTGATACTCAAAGTGATCACCGGTTTTCGAGTCTCGGTGGTAACTCGTAAGAACCCGAGGTTTATCAAGAGAAGAACGAGGAGGAGACCTTTGTTGAGCAGGAGTCCGTTGGGTGGAGGTTGCATCGGTAACATAGAGGATGATTCACCGACTTCTTCGACGCTTAGGGCTCTTTATCCTTATCCCGATCTTTGTCTTCATCGCTCTTGAACGCTTGGGCCTTTCCTTCTTCTCTACATGAGGACCCGAGTTGGTATTCCAAAGAATGCTTCAAACAATTTAGCTTCATGTGAGGCAAACGTCCCGATCGCTTTCGACATTTGCGCTACTAGCCGGTTCACCAATTCATCATCCGAGAAGATTGTAGATTCAACTCGATTGATGCTTAAATTCATCGGAGTTGATTTCATGGCTTGTTTGGCTAGATGCAAGAGATTCGGATATAGTTGTCTCGTAATACATCTCCTTTGTCGCTTTAGGAACGACCTCCATAAGGAACTTGTGAGTGTATCCTTTGATCATTTCGCCCATTTTCCTTGAAGATCATCTTTCATGAGCTTCGACATACTCCTTTCATCTTGCATCTTGTCGATCTCATCATGAATATATCAGATTTGATCAAGATAGAAATTCATCTTCCCGTAGAGCATGTCTTTCTTTCCGACTTGTTTGACAAAGATTCCCAATTCTTTTATGAGTATGAGAATCCAAGATCGAGTTGGCTTCTTCACCGATTTGGATGTTGATTTGGTTGATCTTTAGATGGTGGTGGTGAAGAGTGAGATGATGAATCGATGAGGAGGAGACATGAGGAGGCTCGGGGTCCTTTGGAGGTGCGTAAGTATCCTCCTTGGAACGAGTTGGACCGCTGAGAAGATAATCATCATAATTCCTTCGATCTTGTCCTTTTAGGCTTTTCCTTCATCCGAGCCTTAGCTTCTTCATCGCCTTTTCTTTCTCGCCTTATCCTTTTCTCGTTCCTCAATGTCATAATCAATAGAATCCTCCACAAGCTTTTGTTGTTGCACAAGAGTGGTGGCACCAGCCCCCCTTATCGGGTCGATTAACCGCATCAGATCTGGTGAAGAGTGGACACCACCACTGATCCTCCGGGCCACCCATTTGATCTTGTTCAAATTCTTCAGCCTTTTGAAGGTGTCTAACGATTTTAAACTTCTTCCCGTATGATTTATCCAGCTGCTCTTCATCACTCAGCTTCGAGCTTTCATCATAGGCACAAGTACAGAGTCTTCCTTTTCTAGGTCACCGGAGGACTAGGAGGTTTTGCTACCGAGGAGGTGGTTCGGTTGCAGTTTCGTAGTAGTGAACCTCTCTCATCCGATTGTGTATCTTCGAGCTTTCGTCCAAGAGCTTTCTTGGTGGTTCGTGTGTAGGAATAGGAACAGCTTCCTTAGAGGGAACTTTCTTCTACGAGGAGGATTCCTCTTGGGAAACTTCCTTTGACTCTCTCTGCTTATCGCACTTCCAAAGACTTCCTCTTCTCGTTCTCCGAGTAGGTGTTCCGTAGGTTTTCATCGAGATGACCAACTTTGCCTTCTTTCATCGCTACCCGATACCTTTTGTACGCTTCAAGCTTCTTGATTTCGTTAGTCAAGAGGGTGATCGTGTAACACAAACCCTGCTTTTTGTTGACGATTCCTTGATTCTCGATCGATAGGATAGGCTCACCAACATGTCGTGATTGTCGGGGTCATTGAGCCTCTGGGAATATCGTGATGAAGTCCAAGTGCTCTCGGATCAACAGCTTGTGTATCCGACATAGGAATCTTTGAGCCAAGTTTTTGTGAAATGACATCATGTCATCCCATATCGTAGCTTCAATTTCGATGTCCTTCTTGTTGATTAATGACCGTAAGATTTGCGCCCATGAGCTTGGGATGCTCATAGCCACCGCCACGACCGAGACCGATTTGGTGATGATGATGTAGAGGGTTCTCCACGGTTGAGGAATGTTCTTAAGCTCCACATGAGAATGCTTAGTGATAACTCCTCAAGCTTCATCATAGCCAATATCAATCAAGAATTGCAGAACTGCTCCTCAAGAGGTGTGGCAAAGAAGTCGGTTGGCTCGATTTCGTGAATGAGAAGAACAGCCCGTAAGTCCGCATGAGTGATGGTGACTTGTTTGTGATTGAGAGTCACAACATCGCACTTTGACCCTTGATCCTTTGCATTGAATTCCGTAATTGTTGAATGTAGATCTCCCAGATCAGAGCAGAGTGTGAGAGCATGTTCGTAGGGATGATTCTTTAGAATATCCACAAAGAATGAGACAAGAAGATTCGAGCATGTGAGGGTTTCAAAGTCAACCCTAAGGTTGTTCTTTCCAATCTTTCTAGGATAGCCATTAGGGAAGATGTCAAGAATTGTGAGAACTTCGTGCATCCACATTCATTTGAGCAACCATGTCGTGATCTCAAATAACATTAGCCAAAAGAACCAACATATCGAAAGACATAATGTTAGTCAATGTAAGGTTTTATTGTCTAATTATTGAATGTACAATGTCAATGATTGTTACGAGTCCAAAGTCACTTGTTTGTCCAATAGTCCAATGACGCCGTGATAAGTTTCGTGAGTTAGTTAACTTTAAGTTTTAAAGTTTATGTTATCACTTATTTAACACAACATATTAAACGATTAAGTTTATTAGTGACATTATTGGTTTCGTGACGTTATGATTTGTTTATTTACAAGTTTGTACACGTAACAATTCATAATGAAGGTCAATCAAGGCTTAGGCGAGATTTGGCAAAGTTATGCGTAAACAGAGAGAGATATACGCCAGAGACGCAAGCTTATGCGTAGGATCCTTACTTACGCGTAAGAAATGTTACGCGAGGAAAAGGGGACCTTATGCGAGCTTACGCCAGAGGCGATATAAACCTTACGCGTAAGGCTTACTCGTAAGAGTAGACCTTATGCGAGAGGTCATCGCACGCATATCCTTCACAGATACGCCGTAGTCCCATTGTAGAACCTTACGCGTAATAGTTACGCCGAAGATTTCTCTTACGATAACTTTCTACGCGTAGGTGATCCTTATGCGTAGAGTAACAATCAACCTTGATTCTGAGTTTTACGCGTAGCAAGCCCGAAATAAAATCATCATATCATCAATCTTAACACATATATTCATTTTACAACAAATCATGGCATGAAAGCTTGTTAAACAGCTTTACGCAGAAAGTCATACGCGTAAGTCAAAACCCTAAAGTTTAAGAATTACGATATGATTTCTAGCCATAGGATTTGCACCAAAGTTTTTCGGTAGGTCTTAGATGTTGTGAGAGTCTAATAACCAAGTTTTAACATCCAATTCGCAAGAATCAAAAATACCCAAACTCAAGAACATTAAACCCTAATTTCTAATTCGAATCAATTAGTGTTTCGGGTTGTTATAGGGCCCGAATATCATCAATTCAACATGATATAAACATCACACAACAATCTTTTGACCAAAACATTCACATTTGAAAACACCCAAAACCACGATAAACCCTAATTTTGAAAATCAATCAATTCGTGTTTCGGGTGGATTTTGAGGATAAAAATAGTATCATTGATGTTTAAGAACGTTTTGACACAATCTTTTAACCACAAACACACAAACATGATTGTGTGTTCATACGCTTATGCGAGAACACAAAATCAACATATATCAAGATTTAACCGTTGGATTTGCATGAAAATCAAAACCATTGTTTAAAAACACGTTAAGAACATGAAACAACTTACAAATTGATGATCCAAAACACGGATTTGTTGAACGATTTTAGGCGAGGATTAGTTTAGGTTAGAGTAATAAATGTGAAGTGAAATGTTAGGTGGAGGTGTTTTATTAAAATAACTTTAACATTTTGACGCTTTGGTCCCTCCACCTTTTCCATTTTCATCCAAAGCCATTTAACTTCCATTTTGGTTACCAAACAAAGATTTTAAGAAAGAAACTTGACGACACTCCCCTCGACTTAAGAAAATAATGAAAGGTTATAAATTTTAGTCCGAGGAGTGTCATTGAACCGTAAAATTTACCACCATTGATAAAAGAAACAACCGGATATGATAACATGCAAGTACACGATGTTTTGAAACAGCTATGATTTATTTTCTCCCTCAACACTTGATCGAAAAATATACCGAATTTTGAAAGATTAAAGTGTTGACGAAAGAAATGTACTTGCCATGTTGAAAGAAAAATAGATTAGAAGAATATTTTTGTTGTTTTATCGTTTTTATATTTTTGTATTTTGTTTTTGAAAAATTATTTACAAAAGATATTTTGGTGTTTTGATGTGTTTTTAAGACTGCTTTTAAGAGGTCATCCAATTCCTCTTGAGTCAAACACCTCATACCAATCCGTGGACCAACTCATTAAACCTAGCGGGAGGCAAGGCTTTGGTGAGAAGATCCGCCAATTGGTATTCTCACCATCAAGTATAATTCAACTGCACTGCTCCACGTGGTCCTTGATGAAATGATAGCGAAGATCGATGTGCTTTGATTTCGAAAATCGAATCGAGTTGCACGAGATCGCAATGGCACCGATTGTCGCAAAGACATCGGATTCTCACAAATACGTAACCATAGTCTTTGAGTTGTGTTCTCATCCGATGACTTGAGCACAACACGCGACATGGCTACATATTCTCGCTTTGTTGATGACAATGATGTACAATCCTCGCTTTTTGATTGCCAAGACACCGCTTATCACCAAGAAATTGTAGTGCTCTCAAGTACTTTTCCGTGAGTCTAAGCATCCCGCGTGGTCGTCATCAAAAGCGATTAGTTCAAAACCGTAATCCTTCTGATACCGATCCCCAAGTTAATGGTTCCTTGATGTATCGGAGGATTCTTTTAGCCTCGTAGAGGTGGGTTTCAGCTGGTCGCGATCGATAACGGAGCATAGATAAACGGCAAAAGACAATATCGTGTCTCTAGTCGTTAGATACATGAGAGACCCAATAATACTTCGGTATTTGGTAGGGTCCACTAATTTCCCATGTAAATCAAAGATCTAGCTTCTTGGTATGAGTCATTGGTGTGGCATAAGTGTCACAGTGTTTTCATTCCAAATTTGTTTAACAATTCAAGGGCATATTTGATCGACTCAAGAAAATACCACGGGTGATTGATGAACTTGCAATCCTAGAAAGAACGTAAGTTCACCCATCATGGACATTTCAAAATTTTTCTTCATTAGTTTTGCAAAAGCGATTGAAAACTTTTTATGTGTAGACCCAAAATGATGTCATCCACGTAAATTTGAACAATTAAGATATGTGCCCGTGATATTGTATAAAAGAGTAGGGTCAACCGAACCTTTGGTGAAATTATTAGCAATGAGGAAAGATGATAGCTTATCGCACCATGCCCGAGGAGCTTGTTTGAGACCATAAAGAGCTTTGTTCGCTTTGTAGACATGGTTCGGGAACTCGGATCAACGAATCCTTCCGTTGGTCGACATAAACCGCTTTTCGCTTGTCCGCTGAGAAACGCAGCTTTGACATCCATCCGAAAGACCGCCATATTCATATGAGCCGCGAACGCGAGAAATATCCGAACAACCTCAAGACGAGCAACCGAGCAAAAGATTCTTCAAAGTCTATTCCTCTTCCCGACGATAACCCTTAGCAACTAGACGTGACTTGTTTCGGATTACGCCCTTCAAAGATCCAATTTGTTTTTCCAAATCCATTTGAGACCAATGACGAGACCCTCGTTGGTCTTTCAACCGCCCCCATACTTCAAGACGCTTGAATTGGTTGAGTTCTTCTTGCATGGATTCAATCCAGCTTGTCTTTTGTCATTGCGCCTTTAATGTTTTTAGGCTCGATTGGCAGATGCCGAGTGCATAAATGCAATGTTCACCATCCGTGCGAAGACGTTGTCTCGTAACGACCGGTTGATTCGGGTTGCCAATAATATTTGCCGAGGATGGTCTTTTGTCCATCGATGTGTAGAGGGTTGATGTTGGTATACATTGTGCGATTCGAGGATTCAAATGGTTTGTTGATGATTCCGCGACATCGTGCAAAGCAGTTGTCATTAGCAAACGGGTTAAAGAACGATTTGGATCAAAATCGCAGTGGGGTACTTCATTAAGAATATCATCACCGGTTCATCATTGTTGGAAGCGGTTTGTTCAACTCTGTGGTGGAGTCAATCGGTGGTGCTTCTTCAACAAGAGTTGTTGTAGCAGTGTATCGTATAAGAGTATTATCGTTGAGCAATGAAACAATGGATACACCGAGCACGCTCATCAATATCGCCACCGAACAAAGGAGCAAATAACCTTTCCATTTGTTGACGAGTGAGTCGGGGCTTTGTTCACCGATGATGGGGTTGAGGAAGTTTAAACGGTTGTGACCGGTTCTAAGTCATATACTCGTAAGCCATTGTGAAGAAGTTTCAAATCGCCCCCAAACCGACAACCGCCTTTAGCAGATTTGAAACTTTGATGAAGTCTACATTTCTCTAACTTTGAAGGTTTCAAGATGCGCGGAATTTGTAGATGAGCAAGAAACCACACAAAGAAAATCGACTAATTGCGGAAGATCCGCTCGAGGGTAACATGCCGTAAATCAACAAGATCTTCTCACGATGTAGACGATCACACCAAACAAACCACGAAAGACTAAATGATACGACTTTCCCCGAATGTTGTGGTCTTTCGAATACTAATCACCGTGAATATGCAATAACTCGATACCAAGACCGTGTGTGAGGCATCATAACATCATATTTGGGTAACTTCACACAAGATCACCCGTGAAATTGAGACGATAACACCAAAGTGAGACGTTTGAGCCACATATCGCCTTATTTCTTCCCTAATTGAAGAAATTCAAGAAGGCATTGGGTTTTCGCAAAGAAGCATGTAGAAGAACAAGGAAGCAATGACCACCTACACACTCTCTCCCTCGATGTTTTCAATGATTCGTAATCATACACCACGATGTTGATGATGAATTGAAGACAACAAACCATGTATAAGGAGACAATAAACCATGTATGTCCAATTGATCGAACAAGTGTGAAGTACCAAAAATATTTCGAGAGAGTCAATCACGATAAAACATCTCTGCTCATTATGTTGATCATCACCGTGTCATTGTTGTTGAAGCGCTTGATCTTCCGTTATAGAAGATTCGTTGTTGTTGTAGATTCGTGTATCCGAAATTAGAGTATTATCGGTTGCAATGGAAACATTCGATACATCCAAGCACGACTTTTGCGTAATCTTTAACCGAGGAGCAAGCAATGTTTCCAATTCATGACGATTAAGTACAATGGTGGAACAAATGATGGATCATGATATTTTTGACGGTGAGAAACGGGTCCTACACTGCTTTTGCAAGAGGAGCCATAGTCATTGTACCGTGATAGAAAAATAGAAGGGGGCAAGAAAGAGAAAACATGGATCCCCAAGTGTAACTGGGTTCCGTATGTTAGAAGCATAAAGATGTAGTGTCAATTATCTTCTTGACACCGAACATGCTATTTTGATGATTTCCTTTCCGCCTCGTGGATGGATGTTGTTGGTATCCCACTTGTTTTGGTGCAACTACTTAGTATCTTGCTCTGTAGGAATCCACCTAAGACTAACAGCTTTGAAAATCCTACCCGTTGGTATCCATCTAAGGTTAGATCTAGGGATGTTGAAACTTTTTGGGAAGAGTCTCATCCTATATGGATCCACCTATTAGGTTTCTCGATAGCTTTACATTTAGATCAACGGGTTTATTTCTAACTGCTTGTTGAGTTAACTTAGGTTTTGGTTTGCTACTACAGTAGTAGTGTTCAAGAATACACTCAAGGTGATACACTAGGTCGTGAACCTAAGATTCCATCCTTTGAAGAAGTGCCCTTTTCCTAGCCTTTTCTAGATCATAGTTCTTGTATGCGTCATTTGAATCATATGAATTTTTAATTTAATGCTCGGTTTAGACACAAGTTTCGAACTAATCCTAGATTTGCCAGAGCACCACATGTTGAGGTTTAATGTAAACAGTATAATGTAAACAGTTTAATGTAAACATGTTTAATGTAAATGTAAGCATTATTCTTAGGCCGTGAATGTGGAGGACCGGTTTTATCAAATGATTATTCTCAACAACTTGGGAGGGAAACCGTGGTTTTGAAGATTTTGAACGCTCGATTTAAATGCGCTTGGTTGTCTAACTACCGATTGTTTTCTCGAAAGGTTGTAGAGACGATTTCCCAAGATTGTTGGTTTTGCAAAATTAGTATCCACACTCTTGTCGCTAATCTTCTCGCTTGTTTTGTAAAGCAACATGTGCAAGCCCTTTGCTTGAATTTGAGCCTTTAAATGCTCATTTTCTTTAACTAATGTATCCACACGATTACTTTGTTCATTTGAATATTTACCATTGTGTTCTCGAGAAAAGATTTGTTTTGTAGTTTAAGTTCAAGAGAGATGCAATGTGCCTCTAGTTTTGAAAAATCTTTATGAAACCGAGCAATGGTCTTTTGAGAAGAATGATTTCGATTCAAGAGTTTGATTTGACGCTTCAGCTTGAATTGTTAACAAGTAAGGGCTCGTATATGAGATAGTTGTTCGACATTGTGCAACACATCGTCAACCTCTCCTTCATTACTAAATTCAGTTGCTCAAGATGTTGTGTCGCATTTGCAATGTAATATGATCAACAAGAGATTGTACCTCACCATCCGCTCGTGTCGTCGTCATAGGTGGGTAAGATATCTTCCTCAACCATTTGTTCTTCGTCACGCTTGGGCTCTTGTCGTAGTTAAGTATGATATCTTCTCCAGATCCGCCGTCATCCTCGCTTCCAATGCTACAACCTCATTGTCCGTGACACCGATAGCTGCAAGAATCACAACATTCTCAACGTCCATTTGAGCATTCCTTTCATGTACATCAACTCTTTCACCTTGCACGATCGGGATATCGGAATTTGATGATGTCCGACGCTCAATGCCGTGAGCTGAGCCATGTATCCTTCTTTCAATGCCACAAATGGATCTTTATGATCGTAATCCATTTCACCCCCGCAAAGAATCAAAGAGAAGAAAAGGTGCAAAGTCGATATAGCACACGTGTAGGGTCGATATAGTGAATTGCAATTTCCTCCAAAATAATTTTGAAAAATTTTGACTCTCAAAATTTGAAATTCACTATAAAATTCAATTCTAAGGTTGTAAGAAAATTTTGAGTTATGACAATTTTGACGCCAAATTTTACCCGAAAATTTGAATTTGGGCCCAAAAATTTGAATTTTGACCAAAATTTTCACAGCTTAAACCAAAATTTGAATCTCGCGTAAAATTGAACGCTTAGTCTCCCTAAAAATTAAATTTTACTCAAATTTTCCCGAAAAAACTTTTTTTTTTTTTGATAACTTGTGTTGATGGATCTTTGTAGTCGAATGAACCTTTGTTGATGAAGTATCCTTAGGCGAGAAATCACAATAAACCAAGTAGCACTTATGCGTAAAACACCAAAGTTACGCGTAATAATCAAGAGTTACGCTGAGGTTTAGCTTACGCGTAAGTAGGGAAAAGACACTAAAGTTATGCGAGACACAAAGTTAGGCGAGAAACTTAGGCGAGGATTACCTTATGCGTAAGACTAGGCTTAGCGTAAGATGAATCTTATGCGAGGATTTTCACGCGTAAGCTTTATGCTTATGCGTAATTTTAGGTTTTATCTCAAGTGATCTTTACACTATCACAAAGGCAAAAGATATCCAAAGTCGACGATTTTCGTGCTTATCCAAGCAAGAAAACACGGAGTAAACCACTAAACGAAGATCAAACCAAGGATAAAGTTACGCGTAGAATTAGGGTTTTGATACGCGTAGTTCTACTCGTAAAATGATTTTGCCCAAAGATGTTTCTAAACCGATTTTTGTGATGAAATAGCTTCAATATCACCAAAATAACACAAAAGTGTGAAACTTGATGATCCAAAGCTCTAAAACAGCTTACGTAGGATGAAACCCTCGCTCAAAAACTAGTTTAAAACAATGATCCACGATAAAGTTTGAAACTTTTGCCAAAAACAAGTTATTTTAACACCTTAAAACATTGAAAGTACAAGAATCTTGGATTAAAAAGTGTAAAAATGCGTTTTAAGCAAACCAAAGTATCAAACGTTACGCTTACGCGTAGAGACCAAAACCCACTTCAAAAGCAATAACGATTCACCCAACTATTAGGCGATTGATACCATCGTTAGGTCACTAGTTTTACAACACAAGCTTAATAGAAAGAGATAGAGGCGATTGAACAATAAACCAAACACACACACACACACGATAATATAAGAAAGGTTATGCGAGAGTGAAAAAAGAAAAATTGAACAACCAACCCTCAAGTGAGGGTTATACAAGAGTATTTATAGGAGGGAGCTAGGCAACACCCTAGTTTCCATCCTTTCCTTATATGGACATGGGCCTAAGCTCATGGGCCTTCTACATAAGCTTAAGGCTAATAACAAACATAAAGGCCATAATAAAGCTACCTATTACATATGAGTAACTAACACTTGAATTAAGGTTTAGGAGTGATTCCAACAGGCCGAGTATCGTCTCCGCAAGAAAGCATGCCAACAAGCACTATGGATGAAACAAGCGTTAGTCGACTACGACATTCATCTAAGCGACATAGCCATCCTATGTGACAACAAAGGTGCCATCGACTTAAGCAAGAATCCGGTATTGCATTCTCGCACAAAGCATATAGAGATTCGTCATCACTTCTTAAGAGACAATGTTCAAAGGGAACATCTCTATTGAGAAGGTAGCATCCAAAGACAACATAGCCGACGTCCTTACCAAACCGTTGAGCGGGAACAATTCAACCTACTTGCCTTGGTCTTGGTTTAATGGAACAAACGTCGTAACTTATTTGACTCTACAAGGTATGTAAACACTAGCCTTCTTCTTTCTGAGTCTAGGATCTCTATTTCACGCACAACTCACTAACAATACGGGAATTTTCAAAACCCAAGATAAGTTTTCCACTTATAGCTTTCTTATTTTTTTTGCAAACACATAACTACATAGACATTTTCAAAGAAAATCTATTTTCAAAATGTTTTCTAAAAGAATGATACTTTTCCGTATCAATTTCACAAAAGCAATTTCTCACGTCTAGGACAAATCATTTTTTTCATTATTAATACAAAGTAAAAACCCGTTTTCATTGCATCTCATGTCTTTTGAATGCTAAAGGGGACACATAACTAATATGTGTTTTCGGGTACATTCATTTAAGCAACAATGAATTAGGAGCATTGATAACACTAAATTACGTACTTATGTACTAAGTATGTGTTTTCGGGTTATCTCAAAAGGATGCTTTTTCTACTTCTAGTTTACTTTTCTTTTTCTTTTAGAGGTCGAGATAACCGCAACTCCAAATAGTTTGCATATAGGCACACAATAGGCAAAATGTTTCCAAAGGAAAATTTTGTGCTTTGCTGAATCACTGCACCACGTATCCCGGCCTTCATGTCGGACGGATCCTCAAGGAAGGATCCGTGGATCCGTGAGACAAAAGCTGTTTTACCTTCTATTTTTCTCACTTTGGATGAAAAATCCACATTTGTTTTATTTAGGGAGTATGTTCTTTAATGCTTGTGTTCTCATGGTCACATGCTTTAAATTCATATCTAATCATTAGATTTTAATCCATATTTTGGGTCAAGCATTCATTACAATGATTTGTTTTTCTATATATAGAACTCCCAAAATGGTTGCATAATCCATCTCATCCTCACAAACACAATATACCATGTCATCCACAAATCCTTTAGATGAATCACCTAGTAAAAAACAATCATCTTCATGATACCCAAACCTTTGTACTACCTCCATCCAAAATACCACAATCAAACTCTAGGATATCCGCACGGATTAGTATCCGATCTTGTTGCTTAGCAAAACCAACCTCAAATGGTTCATCCTCAACAAACAACTCACCACAAGATGCTTCTTTTATAGCACCTCCTCATCACCAACAAGTACACCAACTTCATCACCACCTAAAGTCACTCTTTTGGAACTCCTTAAGACTCCAACAAGATCTAAACAACCTAAACAAAAAGAAATAGTCTTTTCAACACCCCACATCTCCAAATACTATTTTTCAAGATCTTGAAACATCACCACCATTAGCTCCCATCACATTACAAGAACATCTAGGTTCTTTTCCACCACCATTTACAAACATTTCGGATGTTGATCCATATTTTCCTATTTTTCCACCACATCTTCCGCATAACTCAAATCAAAACAACCGAAAACTTCCGCACTCATTACCCACATCACTTACATTGTGAACATTTCCAATCCACTAGGAAATCGCAATAGAAGTTAGGGAAGAAATGCGTTTCATACTCAACCTCATCCTTGATCGCATCAATACCATCACTCATCAAAACCTCCATCCATAACCTTATGCAAGCATGGAAGGAATCACTACTACTATTTTCTATTTTAGTATTTTCTCTTTGAAGTCATTTTCAAGAACAAGTCTTGTTCTTATTTTTACATCTTGTGCGTGGCATAAATACCACTACAATTTGTTGTTTTATTACAAGGGCTTGTTTACATACCTTGGCTCCCAATCTTGATTCTCGGCAATCACAAGATTATTTAAGCATGTTACTAACCTTTCTTTTGTAGGATTTTATTTTCTTCTCTTGACGCCCAAACAAGGGGAGATACTGATAAGGGGAGTTAGCGTTATTTCTTCCATGGGTTAACTTTTGTTTCGACAAAAGGGGAGAAGAAGTAAAACTTAGGGCTTTCAAAAATTACATCTATTCTTAAGTTTTACTCATCATAGCATTATGTTTTGTCATCAACAAAAAGGGGGAGATTGTTAATACAAATAAACTGTAAAAACGTTTATTAATATTTCGTGATCTCTTTGTGTTTTGTTGATAACAAATATAATGTTATCTTAAGTATAATTATAAGGACACACGTTCAAAATAATATGATGAGAAACTTCAAAAACATATGTTTTGTGCACATATGTCCGTTTACATTAATTATTGTTAGTGCACAAGTGTAAAGATAGATTATATTCATGTATTTCTTCTTATTATAAATTTGTATTTTAATTGTATTTTAATCTATATCAAATTTTGTGTTTAACATTATGTTCTTGGTTGTTATAAATTTACATGATCTAAAAACACATATGCACCTTTTAATTTGAAAAGCATGTATGTCCAAAAAACTATTCCAAAAACCAAAGTAATAAAGTTAATTCATAAAAACACATATGCACAAAATTAGTTTTAAAACATGCATGTTCATAAAAGAAAAAAAAAAAAAAAAAAAAAAAAAAAAAAAAAAAAAAAGGCAAAAAATAAATAATAATAATAATAATAATAAAAAAAACCAAAAATAATATAAATTTGACTATTACTATAATACCCTTTTAGATTAAATAAAAGGTTTAATAATTCAAAAATGCTATGTTGCATTGATATGTTGCACAATATGCATTAATAGGAGTACATAAGGGGTTCTCATGGCTCTCGCATTTAACATGGTTCTCAAAATAAAGCCCCTATATATATATATATATATATATATATATATATATATATATATATATATATATATATATATATATATATATATATATATATATATATATATATATATATATATATATATATATATATATATATATATACATGTATATATATATATATATATATACATGTATATATATATACATGTATATATATATATGTATATATATATATATATATATATATATATATATATATATATATATATATATATATATATATATATATATATATATATATATATATATATATATATATATATATATATATATATATATACATATATATATATATATATATATATATATATATATATATATATATATATATATATATATATATATTAGATCAAGCCACCAATGGTAGACATGACTTATAATTATTTGTTTGTTGTTTTTTGTTAGGGTAAATATGTTTTAAAAAATTGTCATAGAATATTATAAGACGATTGGTCGGGAATTTTTTTTAATCTTTTGTTTATTGTTTTTTTTTAATTTTGTTGGTGTTAGTAAACGGAAAATTATTTTTAATGAAGGCGAGCTTGATGTGTAATTTTCATTGTGAACAAATTGAAATTGCTTAACAATACAGATGTGATAACTTTTTAGTTTTACTATTTTACAGGCTTGTTGGATGCTTGGATGGTTTTATAAAGACGATATGATATCAGATACAGACAAAAGATGACGAAAACATACCTCCAAAAGACCTAAAGACTGTCATTTTCAAAAAGCTACATGTTCCACAAAACTTTCATGTGTCAATGGTTTTCTAGTTTTAGTAATATCGTACCACGGATACTTATCGCTTAGCTTTTGGAGGTCAAGGGTATCATTACAAAAACTTGATTGATTAGAGCCACCGTGTATTCTAGAAATGGGCTTTAATAAACAACGATTGGTTTAAAGTCTTAAAACAATCAACCAAAAGCTAGGGTTTGGTTATATATGAGAAGCCTATTTCTTCTTCGTGTTATGAATCACGTAAATATTCACCATATATCATGTGTAAATATGGATTTGAATTTATATAGCAGGTACTACCTCATGTTATGACACATTTGCAGGGCCTTCGTGTTAGTGTCACACACTTTCAAGAACTTGTAGTCTCAGCTTGTCCCCTAGAGTCACGCGTTCTTTAGAGTGAGCACCTTTTTCCTGATAATTTGACTCCAACATACTTTAGAAAAAGCTAAAAATATAAAGTAGAAAATAATGGAGTCACCTCATATACTCGATCATTCAACAACAAAGGATATGCACAAATCTGCATACGCCCTTTAACAGTTACATCAGATCACTCAACAATCTCACAAGAGTTGACATTACAACCTTTAGTATATGTGTTTTATACATGTGTTTGTTACCTTTTTAGTTGTGTAATAGTAAGTTTGTTATCGAAGATTAACCAATAGTAATGATGACTAATGTTTATGAAAATATGTTATAGGGAATGTGCATACATGTCGGAAAGCTCTCACTCTACACAACTCTTGGAGGAATCCGTTCTTCAACTGTAAGTATTTCCAATAATTACTTAACTACTATTAGTTTCATACAAATATGGCTATATGTGAAGATATATATATTTAGGATTTATCTATGTAGAAAGTCAACTGATTCAATATTTGTGCACGTCCCTTTGTTGTACATAATCGATTTGATATGTTATATCTTTTTCATGTATGATATGATCTAAAAGGACACTTACGCGCACGTGTTGTATAAATTTTAAACAAACATAACTAAAAAATAAAAATAAAAAAGAAATTTCAAGTATTTATGTGGGTTCATGATAATACAATCACGTGAAAAGGGTGAGAAAAAGGTCGAACCTTGGTGACTCCACTGAATCGAGCCTCTACTGATTTCCCACCTTTGACAACTTCTAAGGCATTCGATATACTGATGTAATGAAAAAACATGTTGTAAAATGAAAAAACGAACATTAAAAAATCTACTAAGCATAGAGGAGGCTCAGACATGACAATTCATAAGACATAAGTCTTGCCTGACATGGTCTCCATCTAACACATTCACAACATCACTTTCCACTCCAACTTTCAATACCTCATTATTTGACCAATAATGCATATTAAAAAGACGCACATAATAAGCACAATGCACCTGACTTTAATTCAGTCCTAAATAAGCTCAGATATTTTATTCAAGAAATAGATAATGAGTACATAATCACATACAGACAATGTCTCCTTTTAGAGTATTTGTTCGAGAACACTTGAGGCTGATTTCGTCAATCCCACATAGGGAGACTACTGGTGGCTCCACATGTGACTATATCTCGTCAATCACGGTTGTTTAAAGGAACGAATTCGCATCTATTTGATCCGGTATATCTCAGTCCCACCTTAAACATTCTTTTCCTAGGTCCACCCCTGCTGCAACAGCTCATGTGCTTTCAAGGATCTCTAATTTTAAAAAGATGTTGGATGACTGTCAACTGTTTTTCAGGTCTGACATGATTCTTTTACTCTTTTGGATTATTAAATTCCCATCAACTACGTGGATATGTGTTTTCGACTTCTTGATGTTACCGATGTTTGAAATGCAGACTTACTATAGATCAACCGGGAAAAATAAAGAATATTACATTTATTCTCGCAATGAACTTAACCTACACCGTTCTCGTGACTCATAAGCGAACCTAGGTCGATATAAATTGCACGATTTTTTTTACTTACGAAATTTAGAAGTATTTATGATAAAATGTGGGTTATGCTTGAATAGACTTGACCACAACTTATGTTTCATAAGTTTTTAAGACATTTTCTTCATCGGTAATTTCTTTAACTTCGATTAGAAAAATGGTAAAATCTAAGCTATAGATTGGTACAAATCGTAAGGATAAAGTTCAAATCCCAAAATTATGTTTCATAGAATTTACCTTGGTGCTAAGCTTTCTTCTGAAGCCCTCGAGTCTTTCTAGGATTTTTCAACCAACGCCTTACTTCTTACCTCCATCAATCACAACAACTTTCTTGACGGCCCTTTGTAAAACCTAAAAATTTAAAACAAATACTAAAGACTAATTTACCCTTTTAAAATTAAAGTTTATAAAATACGTAAAATATATTAACGTTCATTTAATGAAATTAAAAGATCTAACTTATGAATGTTTAAAAAAAACCTAACGAGTATATTAAATAACCGACTTTTGTACGACGAAAAATATAAGTCACGCGTGTAAATGTTTGGGCCTCGTTTTCTTTTGGTAAGCCGAGCAACTTAAGCCACTCGGGCCTTATTCCTTTTGGTGATCCGACTAGCTTAGACCCATGGATCGGATGGGTTGGGTTTGAGCCGAGAACCACACACACAAAGCCCACCATGACCCGATCGGTATACATGGTATAAATACAAACACAAAACTCAGAATTTGAAACCCTAGTTATACAAGTCACGGCACACATAAAAGTTTCTGCATTCCTTTTCTTTTTTTTCCGATCGATAGCTGCTACATCCTTGGGTTCGCGTGTGTTTGATCCGGGCAAGCTAAGGTATAACATCCTCCATTCGTCTCACTTATATTTACATGCAAACGTTTAAAACATGAAACCTGTGAGTTAGGCTAACAAACCGTACGGATCAAAAAGTAAGCATGCGAATGAAACGTGAGTCATGTTAAGTATTTGTAAAACATGCAAACGTAAAACCCTTAAAGCCGTGAGTCGAGCAACATGTATAACCGAACCACATGAATGAAACGTTAAAACTTGTGTAAACCGTGAGGTATGATTAACGAAAAGCACATGAGTGAGTCGAACCGTATTAATGAAACATGTGAGTCGTGTAAATGTGTTACGATTCATGTTTCGAAACCTATATAAATATGTATCGATCATGTGTATAAATCGGATAACAAGTAATTTGTATATTGTCACATAAAATCATAAACTTGACGTATTATATGTATAATTAACGATGGTTTAGGTCATGAATGTTGTGTATGTAAGAGTCACGTTAACTTTATGTTGTAGTATGGTTTGTGTCGATTTGTTTTGTAAGTCGGGAAACAACGTGTGATTAAGTTGGGATTTGCATGTGCGTGTGCGTGCATGGTGAAGCAAGGAAAGAAAGGTTTGCTTGGTTAACGTTGGGAAAAACCTAGAACATAAATGAGAGTCGATTAGGGTTTGAAGCTAAGTATATTAATTCGTTATTTCATGTGAGTTATGACTTTTAAACTATTTTCACACTTAACCCTAAACTCTAATAAATGACATAATGAACCTTAATCTACAATATTGGTTATAAAACACTTAAGTCTCATTTAATCAGAAACCCTAAAGTATTAAGATCATTAAATACACTAAGTATAAACACCCAATATTAAAAGATCAATTCGACGATTATGGAATCATAAATAACATGTACGACCATTAATGTGTATAGGTTACGTGAAGAAGGAGTAATCCATTGGTTTCGTATTTACGCTTTTTGGTCATTTGCTTTGGAATAAGGTACGATATTCGACCTTTTCAAGAAGGTTCCTTATAACGTTTTCTTTTCGTTAGCTTTTATATTAGGGTTTCCTAAGCCTTTGCTATGAACCTCATTCTGTTTGTTTGATCTATTGCTTATCCGAACTTCGATTTCTAAATTATGAAACATCTGATTTTGAACTATATGATATGAAAACTATGATTTTGGAAATATGATTAACCTTATGATAAAGTATGATCTGTGTCGGTTTGACATTCGATTTGACCTAAGATAGTTTGACACCCGAGCCAAATATTTCACTAGTCATGGGGTTCCATGTCCGTGTCGATGATGCACCTCGACATGACTCTAGGGCGATGAGTGATGTTCGCCACGCCCTTATCTCGTTATCTCGTTATGAGCTCAATTATATGTTATGGCCAATATCTCGTCTCAAGGCGATGGATGCATCCTAGATCATTATCTCGTTATCTCGTTATATGTTATCGATGATTGATGTTGCGTGCATGCACGCCCTTCATAACTCGTAGGTCTCCCTACAAATGTTGCCTTATGTGAATATGATTATGATCGATATATGTTTCGGGCTCGTGGTAGTTAACTATAAACCTTATTCGATAATTCGATTTATACTCGAAAATGATTATGATTTTGCTATCTTCCGCTCACTATATTCCGTATTCGATTTCGTTTCGATTTGCTTTGCTTTTATATCCGCTCACCGAGCTTTTGAAGCTCACCGCATTTCTTTTCTTCCGCGCGGTATCTAAGTATTGAGTCGGTTTTTGCTTTGGGATGAGTGCATGAGTGGACTTACCTTAGAGATATTTAGCTTTGATCTTATGATGCCATTTAAGACTTTACTATTTCGATTATTTCTATTGGAGTTTATTTTCCATTGGGACCTATGTATTGAAGTCATGTTGACTTGAATTATTTCAAGATTTATGTTAAGACTTCTTTTGGATATTTATGTTTGCTTTGATATGACACCATTATTTGTGATTCCTTTACCCTTGTCGGGTCGGGCGTTACAATTTATGGTATCGAGCCTGTTTTTGAGACCCTTAGAGCTTAGGCTATGACCCGTGAGGATTGGGTAGACTTTAGGATTCCTTCGCACTTCCATTTCGTATCTCACCTTTGTTCATTTTGCTAATCGTTTGAATATCGCTCGATGGTTCAAACTCGTCGTAACGGTCAATTGGATGGAGACGATGATGCTCCTAACATGGATGCTGCGATTGCTAATGCTCTCAACACTCTTTTCCTCGGTCTTACCACACCGAGATGATGACACAGTGATCAACAACATTCGAAACTGATCGGTCCTTCGGTAGTGGTGGAGGTAATCAACCGTCGGCATTCATACTTGGCTCGAGCGTTTGGTAAGCTCAAGCCTCTTTCTTTAGCACCGCTTGCTACTCCCACCGAGGCCGAGGACCGGATCACTCACATAGAGAAGTCGTTTGAAGTATTGGGTTGTGGAGACGAGTTTAAGACCCGTTTGGCTACATTTAAGTTGGAAGGTGATGCATTGAATTGGTGGAAGGCACTCAAACAGCAAGAGGAGGAGATGCTTTTGCTATTACTTGTACTTGGGCTGAGTTTCGACTATCTTCTATAACCACACTTCCACGATGCCGAAAAGAAAGGTATGAGAGGATTATCGAGCGATTTACGGCTTTGATCATGAGAACTCCAATGAGTACATGGGCGGGTTTATGAGGTCGGTAAGTTTTGTGGAACGATTCTTTGGAGATGGTAGGCGCCAAGCTAAGCACTTCAAGTGGGGATCAAGAAGTGGGTGTTGGACCGATCACGAATATTGAGTATGAGGATGTATCGGCTGCAATGACGCAACTCGTAACATTGAGATCTTTCATGAGGTTTCGGGTTCCAACAAACGTAACCGTGATGGTGATCGGGTTCAAGCTAGGACTCAAAGTAATGATTATAAGGGAAATTCGGCGGAGTTATGATTCGAGGGTCAAGGGATAGGAGTTATGATCGGGGTCGATCAGAAGGAATGTGGACTCTAGGCGCCCGAGGCGAGGAGTCGATAGCGAGCTCTTGGTAGAAATGGAAATGATCGTCGAATCAAGGTAACAATAACCAACGTTACAACAAGGATCGGTCACCGAGGATCATATCGGTCGTGCTTGGATCTTCCGTCGACAAAGACACCGAGGTTTTGCCTCCCCACCTCTCTCGTACTACTTGTGGAAAGGCTCATCCGGGCGGTGTTTAAGGCTCTTGGTGGATGTTTCTCTTGTGGTTCCACTACTCACAAGATCAAGGATTGCCCTAAGAGGAACCCGCGATTCCCGAAACTACATCAAGCCGCCACCTACCATCGGACGCGTTTATGCTACCACTCGGGATCAGCGGATCGCACTTCGTGTACCATTACGGCACTCTTTACATTGATGATTTTACCGTCTTCGCTTTATTTGATACGGTGCCACACATTCCATTATATCTGCACATTTGCTAAGAAACTTAATATGACCCCAAACCACTAACACACCATTTATCAATTTCTCGCCTATGAAAACCATATGATCATTGATCATAAATACGTTAAGTGCCCTCTTCGCTTTGATGATCGTATTCGCTCGCAAATCTGTATCCTCTCGATATGGTCGACTTTGATATCATTCTAGGCATGGATTGGTTGGCTTATCATAGAGCTTCCATTGACTGCTATGCTAGAACTGTGATCTTTGGAGACATAAAAGTCCCGAATTCGTTTATTATGGTTCTCAACCCCTCAAATCTGTTAAATTTATTTCTGCTATGAAGGCACGGACCATGATTGCTCATGGGTGCCAAGGTTTTCTGGCGTCTGTTAAGGACACATCTTTGGAGAGTCCTAACATTGAAAACCTTTCTGTTGTTTGTGAATTCACCGACGTTTTTCCCGATGAACTTCCCGGTCTTCCCCCAGCTAGAGAAGTTGAGTTTAGCATTGAGTTAATTCACAGTGCCGAACCGATTTGAAAGCTCCGTATCGTATGGCACTGTAGAATTGAAGGAGTTAAAGGAACAAATGCAAGAGATGATAGAAAATGGATTTATTCGACCCAGTGTTTCTCCATGGGTGCACTGCTTTGTTTGTGAAAAGAAGGATGGAAGCATGCGTCTATGTATCGACTACCGTGAACTCAACCGTATTACCATTCAAACCGTTATCCTCTTCCGCGTATTGATGATTTGTTTGATCAACTTCAAGGAGCTAAATTCTTTTCTAAGATTGATCCGAGATCCGGTTATCACCACCACGTGTGAGGAGCAAGATGTTCCTAAGACCGCGTTTACGTACGGATATGGTCATTATGAATTCCTCGTTATGCCTTTTGGTTTGACAAATGCGCTGCGGTGTTTATGGACCTAATGAATCGTGTTTTCCATGAGTTCCTCGACAAGTTTGTTATCGCTTTCATCGATGACATTTTGGTTTACTCAAAGTCCAAGAAGAGCATGAACAACACCTCCGGATAGTTTTGGAGATTCGAGGAAGAAGAAGTTGTACGCCAAATTTTCAAAGTGTGAGTTCTGGTTAAAACAAGTCGCGTTCCTTGGTCATATTGTATCTGCTGATGGTATCACCATGGATCCGTCTAAGGTTGAGGCTATCACTAAATGGCCAAGACCTACGACAGTGACTGAGGTTAGGAGTTTTCTAGGACTTGCTGGTTACTACCGACGTTTTGTTGAAGGTTTCTCTCGCTTAGCTTTGCCCCTAACCCAACTGATGAGAAAAGGTGAAAAGTTTGTATGGACGGATGAACGAGAAGAGAGTTTTGAAGAGTTGAAACGGAGATTGGTGTCCGCTCCTATTTTGACTCTTCCATCTGGTTCTGGAGGATTTCAAATTTACAGTGATGCATCTAAGAAAGGATTAGGCTGTTTTTTGATGCAACATGGAAAGGTAATAGCTTATGCTTCAAGGCGCCTAAAACCTTATGAGGAGAATTACCCAACTCATGACCTTGAGTTAGCCGCAGTGGTGTTCGCGTTGAAGATCCGGAGGCATTACTTGTATGAGAGACGTGTGATATATTCATCGACCATAAGAGTCTCAAGTATATTTTCACCGTAAAGAGCTTAACATGAGACAAAGAAGATGGTTAGAACTCCTTAAGGATTATGACACCAACATTCAAGACCATCCGGTAAGGCTAATGTAGTTCTTGACGACTTAGCCGAAAATCGAGCATTCTTGCAAGTATTGAGATTGAACCTAGGATTCTTCGTGACTTAGAGCGTTTGGATGTTGAGTTGTGCGTCGAGGTTTTGATGGATACCGGGCTAGTATGAAGGTGGAGTCGAACCTTATATCGCAAATTAAAGAAGCTCGAAAGATGATGGTGAGTTGTGGGCGTGGCGCAAAATGTTGAAGAAGGTAAGCACGGAGTTTAAGGTGGATAATGATGGAATTGTATGGTATGAAGATAGGCTTTGTGTTCCCAATGATCCGGTGCTTAGAGAAAGTTATGATCAAGCTCATAGTTCTCCTTTTTCTATCCATCCCGGATCTACCAAGATGTATAGGGATTTGAAATAGTACTTCGGTGGAATGGCATGAAGCAAGATGTGGCGACATTTGTGTCGAAGTGTATGATTTGTCGACAGTTAAAATTGAGCACCAAAGGGCTAGTGGATTGTTACGACCATTGGATATTCCAACATGGAAGTGGGATAAGATATCTATGGATTTTGTGACTGGCTACCTCTTACTCGGAAGAAGCATGATGCGATTTGGGTAGTTGTTGATCGACTAACCAAATCGCTCATTTCTTACCAATTAGAAAGGATTATGGTATTGGTAGATTGGCGGAAATTTTCAAGAAGAGATCGTTAGGCTTCATGGTACTCCGGCATCTATTGTGTCCGACGAGATCCGCGTTTACTTCCGCTTCGGAAAGGTTTACAAAAGCTTGGGGTACTCGACTTAATTTCAAGATGACATTTCATCCTCAAACGGATGGTCACCGAGAGGACTATTCGGACCTTAGAGGACATGCTAAGGGCTTGTGCTTTGGAATGGACGGCAATGGGATGAATATTTGTGTCTAGTAGAGTTTGCATACAACAACAGTTGGCATGCTAGCATTAAGGCATCACCGTTTGAACTTCTTTATGGGAGGAATGTAGAGCACCTACTTGTTGGGATGAAGTAGGTGAACGCTTAATTGAAGGTCCGGAAATGATTGAAATCACTAATGAGAAAGTAGTCATTGCTAGAGAAAAGTTGAAGGAGGCTAGGTCTCGCCGAAAAGTTATGCCGACAAGCATCGTCGTGATTTAGAATTTCGGGTTGGAGATCGTGTATTTTGAAAGTTTCACCGTTTAGAGGTGTGAAACGTTTTGGAATCAAGGGCAAGCTCACCTCGATTCATCGGTCCGTTTGAAATTCGGAGCGATAGGAGAAGTTTCGATCGGTTAGCACTTCCACCTCGCTTATCGCATGTTCATGATGTTTTCCATGTATCTCTCCTAAGGGATACAACTATCATCCGTTACACGCTGCTTCTTATCCGCTTGATCAAATTCATCCGATATGTCTTTATCTCGAAGAACCGGAAGCTATTTTAGAAAGACAAGAAAGAGTCATGAGAAACAAAGTCATTCCGTTCGTTAAGATTCTTTGGAAAAATCACCCGGAGCGTGAGGCTACTTGGGAAACCGAAGAGTCGATGCGAGCTAGTTATCCTCATTTCTTTGAATAGTTTGGTACGTTCTCATTTCGTTTTTGTTTCGTTTCATTCCAATTTTCGAGGACGAAAATTCTTCTTTTAGAGGGGAAGAGTTGTAAAACCTGAAAATTTAAAACAAATACTAAAGACTAATTTACCCTTTTAAAATTAAAGTTTATAAAATACGTAAAATATATTAACGTTCATTTAATGAAATTAAAAGATCTAACTTATGAATGTTTAAAAACCTAACGAGTATATTAAATAACCGACTTTTGTACGATTTAAAAATATAAGTCACGCGTGTAAATGTTTGGGCCTCGTTTTCTTTTGGTAAGCCGAGCAACTTAAGCCACTTGGGCCTTATTCCTTTTGGTGATCCGACTAGCTTAGACCCATGGATCGGATGGGTTGGGTTTGAGCCGAGAACCACACACACAAAGCCCACCATGACCCGATCGGTATGCATGGTATAAATACAAACACAAAACTCATAATTTGAAACCCTAGTTATACAAGTCACGGCACACATAAAAGTTTCTGCATTCCTTTTCTTTTTTTTCCGATCGATAGCTGCTACATCCTTGGGTTCGCGTGTGTTTGATCCGGGCAAGCTAAGGTATAACATCCTCCATTCGTCTCACTTATATTTACATGCAAACGTTTAAAACATGAAACATGTGAGTTAGGCTAACAAACCGTACGGATCAGAAAGTAAGCATACGAATGAAACGTGAGTCATGCGTTAAGTATTTGTAAAACATGCAAACGTAAAACCCTTAAAGCTGTGAGTCGAGCAACATGTATAACCGAACCACATGAATGAAACGTTAAAACTTGTGTAAACCGTGAGGTATGATTAACGAAAACACATGAGTGAGTCGAACCGTTTAATGAAACATGTAGCGTTGTCGTAAATGTGTTACGTATTCATGTTTCCAAACCTATATAAATATGTATCGATCATGTGTATAAATCGGATAACAAGTAATTTGTATATTGTCACATAAAATCATAAACTTGACGTATTATATGTGTATAATTAACGTATGGTTTAGGTCATGAATGTGTTGTGTATGTAAGAGTCACGTTAACTTTATGTTGTAGTATGGTTTGTGTCGATTTGTTTTGTAAGTCGGGAAACAACATGTGATTAAGTTGGGATTTGCATGTGCGTGTGCGTGCATGGTGAAGCAAGGAAAGAAAGGTTTGCTTGGTTAACGTTGGGAAAAAACCTAGAACATAAATGAGAGTCGATTAGGGTTTGAAGCTAAGTATATTAATTCGTTATTTCATGTGTGAGTTATGACTTTTAAACTATTTTCACACTTAACCCTAAACTCTAATAAATGACATAATGAACCTTAATCTACAATATTGGTTATAAAACACTTAAGTCTCATTTAACTGTAAAACCCTAAAGTATTAAGATCACTGAATACACTAAGTATAAACACCCAATATTAAAAGATCAATTCGACGATTATGGAATCATAAATAACATGTACGACCATTAATGTGTATAGGTTCTGTGAAGAAGGAGTAATCCCTTGGTTTTCGTATTTCTGCTTTTTGGTCATTTGCTTTGGAATAAGGTACAGATATTCTGACCTTTTCAGTAAAGGTTCCTTATAACGTTTTCTTTTCGTTAGCTTTTATATTAGGGTTTCCTAAGCCTTTGCTATGAACCTCATTCTGTTTGTTTGATCATTGCTTATCCGAACTTCGATTTCGAATTATGAAACATCCGATTTTGAACTATATGATATGAAAACTCGATTTTGGAAATATGATTAACCTTATGATAAAGTATGATCCGTGTCGGTTTGACATTCGATTTGACCTAAGATAGTTTGACACCGAGCCAAATATTTCACTAGTCATGGGGTTCCATGTCCGTGTCGATGATGCACCTCGACATGACTCTAGGGCGAGAGAGTGATGTTCGCCACGTCCCTTATCTCGTTATCTCATTATGAGCTCAATTATATGTTATGGCCAATATCTCGTCGTGGGGCGATGGATGCATCCTAGATCTCATTATCATTATCTCGTTATATGTTATCGATGATTGATGATGCGTGCATGCACGCCCTTCATAACTCGTAGGTCTCCCTACAAATGTTGCCTTATGTGAATATGATTATGATCGATATATGTTTCGGGCTCGTGGTAGTTAACTATAAACCTTATTCGATAATTCGATTTATACTCGAAAATGATTATGATTTTGCTATCTTCGCTCACTATATTCCGTATTCGATTTCGTTTCGTATTTGCTTTGCTTTTATATCATTCACCGAGCTTTTGAAGCTCACCGCATTTCTTTTCTTCCGCGGTATCTAAGTATTGAGCCGGTTTTGCTTTGGGATGAGTGCATGAGTGGACTTACCTTAGAGATATTTAGCTTTGATCTTATGATGCCATTTAAGACTTTACTATTTCGCTTATTTCTATTGGAGTTTATTTTCCATTGGGACCTATGTATTGAAGTCATGTTGACTTGAATTATTTCAAGATTTATGTTAAGACTTCTTTTGGATATTTATGTTTGCTTTGATATGACACCATTATTTGTGATTCCTTTACCCTTGTCGGGTCGGGCGTTACACTTACAAAAGTTTTGCATAAAGCATACGTAAAATCATAAACATTTGAGTACACTTTCTGCTCCATTAAAACAATTTGACCCATTTCGCTTTTTAGCTAAAGTTTGCAAATTTTTTCGATTGACCGAATCACCCGACTTGACCCATTTTCACACTAAAAGATTAAAACAAGAAAAGCCCATCTCTATTATGAGCATGTATATTTAGGAAATTAGTAGTAGATTCTTTCACCATGATAAGATCTTTGAGTAATAAGATCGATGCTTTTCCCGACAACCTTAATCCCTAGATAATGCGCAAACTTAACAATCTCTTCCATAATTTGTTGCACAAGCTTATGAGTTTTTCAAATTTACATAAGCTCATAAACCAAAAAAATAAGCTTAAAGACAGAACCTTAACCCTCCTCTAATCTAACTACTTATAAATTAACCAAACCACATCGCATTCCTACTTTCCACGACAACTATCAAAATCCAAATGTACAACTTTCACTGCAAATTTGCATAATATGGCCCATTTTCGACAACCCTATCTACACCAACCTACATCATCTAAACCATAACGTATCACTTCCAATGCATAACCATTTTGCTAATCATCGAAACTAGTATTTCAAGTTAATACAATGATTCGAGATATGGAAAACCTTGAGTTGGAAAGGGCAACCATTTTAGTTCAGGTTGCATAATTATAAAAAGTCATTAGCCCAAATATGACCACGGGGGTAGGCTAACTAAGTTTTCCGCCATGCAACAATCGGTTTGTGCATTCTATAGATTCACCTTCACATCCTATTGTCAACACCGTATCTCCCACATTACCTAAATCACCACAAATGTTTAACCTCTTGTAGCTCACGAAAAGGTCGGGAACCATGCTTATCCGGAAATAGAAAACACCTTAACATTCTACTTCATGATTTAAACCTTCATTATTAAACAGAAGAATGCCTCTTTCTCCTTATATATCCACACAAACAAAATTAGGCCTCACTTTGCGATCGCTTAAAGTGAGAGTAGGCATTGCATTTAGTTAACACGGGCTTTCCTTTCATTAGGAAAAAATTGATACGTAAAGTGTGTTCTATGTAAGTGCACTAAACAATGATTTCCATAAAATCCTGTTTGAACCTAATATTGAATTCATAGCATGGTGTTCATACTCTACAACTACAATATCACTTGAGACATACATCTATTCAGTTAGCCTATAATTTGCATACCAATCTTCAAAATGATGCAACATGCTTTATCACTAAAGGATATAAAAATCCATCTTAACCCAAAATTATCAATTTCAA
Organism: Chrysanthemum lavandulifolium; assembly: GCA_022545495.1. Taxonomy (NCBI): domain Eukaryota; kingdom Viridiplantae; phylum Streptophyta; class Magnoliopsida; order Asterales; family Asteraceae; genus Chrysanthemum; species Chrysanthemum lavandulifolium. The sequence goes on from CM040240.1 coordinate 123,417,488, forward strand.
ATAACCAAAATACATCCTAAGATCTGTTTCCTATGAATATATTTGTAAGAGTAACGACATGATGTATAAAGATTAAAATTAGATATATAGGAAAATAAGTTATATAAGTAATACCTTCATGATCTCTTGGTCTTGCCATGGGCTCTTATCTGAGCTCATGCAACCGCCTTTAACATTACAGGTGCAGGTACAACCTAAGAGTTATATAAGTAATACCTTCATGATCTCTTGGAGTTACCATGGGCCCTTATATGAGTGCATGCAATCGCCTTTATCAGCATAGGTGTAAGTACTGCCCAAGAACTCTGGACGTTCACTGTCAATGTATAATAGAACGTGAACATGATTTGACAGTCAAGATGGAACTAATTTAAATGGTTATTAGACTATATTAGTAGTCGACAATGGTAAAACTACATTAGTACTTAAAATTTACATAAGATGACAAAGTACCTCAGTTACTTGTATAGAAAGTAGCTGCTTGTATAGAAATAATGCCTAACTTGCTGTTACTGTCCCAAGATTACCCATCACAATAGGTGAGCTTGCAAGCAGGTATTCTAATACAGCCCCTGTAGGGGCATAAGGTCCTTTGAGTATTAACAATCCACTCACGGAACCCATCAATATAGCTGCTGCACACCCCTCCAATTTTGCAAGTGCAACTCTACCTTCCGGATGTACTTCAAATCTAGAAAATCATAAACACATTAGAATCTAGTCATTAAATTTAAATGTTTATGCTAATTTAGTTTAATATCCATGAATATATGATAGCGAGTCATTATGTTCTCCCAAGAAATAGAAACACTACACGAAAGAAGACATTAGCTGTATTGCCGTTATACGAACATACATAACACACATCCACCATATCCAACTCTACACGGAACTCCGCAGAAATTACAATAACACAGGAGCCAGAAAACCAAAGCAAGTGCCTTCGAAACAACTAAAGCAGCTAACTGTCTATACATGGCGTGAACTTTTGTTATCGTAACCTAATATCACAATTATCAATAACCATATCTAAACATTAACTTTTGTTTCATTCATATCATTAAATCAGTTTTATTATCACAACAACCTAAAAAATTTTGACAATATGTAAATGAAAACAAAAGGTATTCTTTAATTCACCAAAAGTAACCTAATTCGGATTCAATTCAACAAAACTAAAAATAATAAAATACCTTAAATTGAATATGGTTGATTACTGATGAAGTTTAACTCATAGGATATGAAAAAAAATGACAAGAACATATATAAACTGAGGACATTGACCTAACATTGGACCTTAATTCTCTTGATCAATATAGTCTTCTTCAAAGTTGGTTCTTTGGTATATATTATCAAAATATTACACCGACAATGAATCAAAAATAACATACATACATATAGATGGAGATCGAAAAAATTACTTGTTGGTACCTATCATCAAAATGCAACATAAACTTGCAGGTACCAAACATAATTTAAGATGCTTGTGTCTAAGAATAACAACGGATCAAGAATTACCCATCTTGCATGCTTTTCTGTTGCTACCATAGCCGACTGGAGATTTCACAACGACTTTTACTTTCAGTGTGAATCTATATATATACCAATGGTGAATCTCTATACATGCAGTAACACAAACACAACTTTTATATAAGTATTAAAACTTACTTTCGACTACCTTCGAAACAACTAAAACAGCTAACTATCTGCACATGGTGTGAACTTTTGTTATCCTAACCTAATATCACAATTATCAATAACCATATCTAAACATTAACTTTTGTTTCATTCATATCATTAAATCAGTTTTATTATCACAACAACCTAAAATTGTTTGACAATATGTAAATGAAAACAAAAGGTATTCTTTAATTCACCAAAAGTAACCTAATTCGGATTCAATTCGAACAAAAACTAAAAATAATAAAATACCTTAAATCGAATATGGTTGATTACTGATGAAGTTTAACTCATAGGATATGAAAAAAAAATGACAAGAACATATATAAACTGAGGACATTGACCTAACATTGGACCTTAATTCTCTTGCTCAATATAGTCTTCTTCAAAGTATGTTGCTGGTATATATTATCAAAATATTACACTGACAATGAATCTGAAAAATAACATACATACATATAGTTGGAGACCAAAAATTACTTGTCGGTACCTATCATCAAATGCAACATAAACTTGCGGTACCAAACATAATTTAAGATGCTTGTGTCTAAAAATAACAACGGATCAAGAATTACCCATCTTGCATGCTTTTCTGTTGCTACCATAGCCGACTGGAGATTTCACAACGACTTTTACTTTTAGTGTGAATCTATATATATATACCAATGGTGAATCTCTATACATGCAGTAACACAAACACAACTTTTATATAAGTATTAAAACTTACTTTCGACGTAACCAAACCGAATATTGTGAGTTCTAAAGAGACTTACTTGTAGTTTTAGGATAAAGGCTGCAAAGAGAACAACTTATACATACACGATATCTATAATTACAAATTTATCATTTGGGTTTTGATAAAAAGGAGGCAAAAATACCTTCAGCAGCAGCAAACTCTTGTAAACCTGCACAAATCAGAGAACATACATGTTAGGAATTGGAAAATTTCTTAGTGAAGAGTCGGTCACCCCAAATGTTATCTAGCATAAGTTAGCTCGTAGATTTGTCGTTAGTCACGTTATTTATTGTTTTATTAGTTAGTCAGTAGCGTAAAATAGTTTAGTGCAACACCGTGGAGGAAGGACGGGTCTTTACCCACTGTATCCCTGATCCACAGGCCGATAGGAGGTCGAGTATTTGTAACTATAAATACCCCTTCCATCCATGGAAGGGGTGGTGCTTTTCAATCTAATACTCTACAATTTGTGTAACTCTCTAGCAAGAACACCCTCTCTCTCTACTTTCTCTCTCTAAAATGGCAAACATGTATTTTGATCTCCCAAGACCACCCGAATCATCAAACACATAATATTTGAATCCTAACAATTGGTATCAAGAGCCATGGTTTTTTGTGTTGTGTTGATTTGTGTGGTTTCATATCATGGTTATTGTGTTATTTGTATCATGAGTAAACTGTCCTTGGTACCTTTTCTTGGCCGGAATTTCTTTTCAAACTATTGTGGGTAACGGTTTATCACATGTTTTGCATCTTTTTTGGTCGAAAAAGTAACCTGCTTTATTCATATATGCATATCGTGGTGTCACTTGTGTCGGGTTTATGGTCCAAACATTTTGTTATCAATATCATACTTTTGTGACGGTTTTGTTGTTGTTCCAAATCTGTGAAATTTTGGTGGTCAATCTATGGTCAAACAGGATATATAACGATTACCCATATGTTTTATGGGTTATTCGGTCATTCATTTTGTGGTCAAATGGGTCAAAGGTTACACTTTTATGCAAGTTTTTCTGGGTAAATATGAAGATGGTCGGAATAATGGTCGGAAAACTCATCGGAAAAATATCAAAAACTCTTGTTAGCGACTTATCAAAACGTCCAGATTCATTGTACCTGTATCCTAGCGACTTGTCCTGTTAACTTGGTTTGACCTGGTCAATGGCGAGTTGTCTAAAATGTTAGCGAGTTGACTATTGAGTCACTTGCTGTCGTGGCGACTTAGTCGTAGCGACTTGTCGTGGCGACTTAGGCTGGCGACTTGACAGAAAGAAAGGTAGAAGAAGATATGACTTGACCATGACCTCATGACCTTCAAACCAAAACAGCATAGCGACTGGACAGACATAAAGGAAGATGAAGAGTATTTCAATTGACCACGACGACAACTATTACCAAATAACTTGACTCAACACAACAATTAGGTGCTAGATCTCAGAATCGTTCAGCTGTTAAGGATCTCAGAAATTACTCGTGCATTCAAAGATTATGTCAAGATTCGAATGGCAAACCACGAGTACTCTTCATCACAGACCCTACTACTTAGTTAAATAAACAACCAATTGATTTGAGTCAAGTGATATCATTCTTATCGAGGACCTCAGTTTATTTCATGACTCTCAAAGTATTTTCATAACTTGAAGAGGACAATCACATGAAACTAATATCATCATAGATCTATGAGTTTGTGATAATATCTGAAAATAAAAGATGTGATTTAACAAGAGTGTTAACCCAAATCTTTGATTCGTTGTCAATGAATAATCAAAAATGATAAATAGATCTCAGAAGTAAGTCGTGTATCATCAAGACTCATAAGCCCTCTTACACGAGTTTGTATTCATCACGGATCCACAAATGTGGTTGAAGACCAAGCTTCAGTTAATTATTCGAATCAACAAGAAATGAAAATATAACAACTATGTTATCTTTTCTTTCTTCAAATTCGTTACATGACCTCTAATATGATGTTGAAACACAAACGTATTATAATATAACCTACCCGTGAACCTTGGTTTGTGAAGATATCTTGTGGTCGATTCTTCTATGAAAAAACCATCCAATGGCTTAACCGATTCAAAACCATCTAGCCATCCACGTGGCGTGGTTCACTGAATGCATACAACGAAGGTTCTCAAGGGTTGGGAATTAATGAAAACGTCTGGTTCTATGATTTGTTAATGATATAATTTTGTTGTGTGTTTTGACTGAGAAGGAGGCGTATTAAGATGGTGGAGATTTAGGGTTGGAGAGATCTTGAGTGGCGTATTGTCTGAGAAGAAAAAATAGAGGCGGACTTTTTCTGATATGTGTTTTAGGGTTAGCACAAATGACCTAATATTTAGGAGATCATGATTTATATAACCGATGTTAACATATCTGAACATGGATCGTTTTTTTTACTCTTCATCGGGCCCATGGTGATAATGATAATGGGGATTGGGCTTCATTTGTGTAAGATTGGGCCTATGCATGTCACCGTATATGGATGTTGGGTATTGGAAGCTTTGAAAATTATCAAGTGGACGTTTGATAAAAATGTGTTACACGTTTTATTAAGGGTACACATTTTATTTGCAATGGATGGTTTTGAGAATATGTACTAACGATGTTAAATGATCTTGGACTCGTGATTTGTCTTGGAAATATGGATTAATGTGATAAATGGACCAAGTCGTGTTATGCTAAATTGGATCGTGTTGTGTAATATTGAATACATTTGTTGACCGCGCGCTCGTTGAACATTGGTACATGCTTGTGAATTTGCAATTATGAATGATGAAATGATGGGCTCCTCATGATGGAGATATGTTTGTTAATGAGTTTTGATGATGTAAGTAGATGGGATGATGAGATTCGTTGTGAGGTTTGGCAATTTGGTGTATACATCTTCATGGAAAATCATTTTTGTCTCGGCTTGAATTGATGGTTCAATAAAGTTGACTACGGGGTTGTTTATACGATATTTCTTATTTGGCTTTGAAGTAAAGTTTTCCGGGTGTGGTTACTTATTTCGTCTTCCTTCTTTCTACCCTTCCGGGAAGATGACTTGTTTGAGAGCTTATAGAGGGTGATAAAGACTTGGCTATTTAATTGCGTTTGTGATTCTTTCTCAATTAACCCACAACGTAGCTATCACTTCGGTGTCTCACTCAGTTGAGAATGTCAAGAGGTTTTGTACATTGGGTACACCGTTTCTTGTTCACGAGGATTAGTACATGTTTAAGTAACAAATCTGGGGAATTCCACTTCATGATCAAATTTGGTATATCGAGTTTACTTCTCAATGTGGTCACTACAATAGCCGACAGAATGCATGAGTGTTGTATTTACCAAAGTATTTATTGGATGGTTGATGATGTTGTTGATGTTGGATCAAAAACCGTTAATGAACATGCATGTTCCCTAAAATGATGTTCATCGAAACCAATCTTTGTCATAACACCTTCAAGTGACATTGTTTACGGTTTTGTTTTGATTTTGTAAAATCCAGCGAAAGAATCTATTTCTCGGTTTAAATCATAGACTTGTAAAATCCGTGACGGTGGAAACATCCCGGTAATTGTAAAGTGCATTTCCGGATCTATCTTACGGTTTATTCTTGGTTTTGTAAAATCCCGCGAAAGAAACTATTTCTCGGTTTAAACCATAGAGTTGTAAAATCCCGTAATGATGGAACCATCTTGGAGATGAGAAAGTGTTAGTTTTGGATCTTACTTGATGTTGGTGCTACGGTTTCTGCTTCAAAGAAGGGATAAAAGGGTGTACTTCATGAATTGGGTGTGTGTTTGGGTTGACTTCATGGCAGTTTGGTTATTACATGGTTTTACTGGGTTATGTGCTTAACCATGGTCGGGATGAAACCATTATCAAAGTTCGTTTAAATGTCAAAGAAGGCTAGATTTGAGCGATTCGGAAGATGTGACAACGGCGTTAATTGATGTTATTTATTTGAGGTTGAAGTGAATTATCACGGGCGAGTGTACTTAGTATCTGAAGAAATCGGGGATGGATGGATGAAGATTCTTGAGATCCTTGTTGAAGCTTATTATCAAAAGCGAAGACTTGGAAATCTAGTTATTGTTGGGTGACTTTTACCTCTTCTTTTACCACTTGGGGAATTGGGCTCTTATCACCTCAAAATAACTATCACTTAAAGGAGTTACGTTGTAGTGCTCGATGTCACATTCAATTGTGGATTCTCAAGAGGTAATGTCGTCTTTTACTTGATGGTTGGTTGGTTGAGGAGTATAGAGTACTTAGAGATTCAAATGGGCATGAAGTCTCGGCACCGCTCTTTGTTACATATGTGCAAGTATAAGTCACGAGTTCGGGTTAGTTTACTTGAGGTCAAATTCATCATATTGGTTTTCTCCATCATTTGTCACTACAAAGAGCCTCTTGAATGATAATGGGGTTGATTACATGTTTTGCTAAGAGAGTCGAAAAGAGAGATTATGACGTTTGAACACAGTTTCAAGCCTCGTTCTCTAAAGAAAAGAAATGTATGCGTTTGGTCGCATTAACTTTTGAAGAAGAGAAATCTTCTTATGACGTTTGAACACATCTGATTCAAGCCTCGTTCCCTAAAGAAAGAGGAAAGTGTGCGTTTGATCGCTTTATCTTATGAAGAGAAATCTTCTCACTAATGACCATTCTCATCAACATGCTTCATACTTTTTCCATGCGCTTGATCACCAAGTGAACCGGGCTACCACCGATTGTTTTCTCATTTCACTTGCTCGATTATAATGAAGATGGCGACATCACGTGCTTATTTTGCGGGAGAAGTGTGAATAGAACATTCGGATGATTTTCACTTATTTAATCAAGAATAGCAACTCCGTATGCAATTCTTGAGGGGAGAAAAAGTGTGAAATTACGCATGGTTGATTATTATTAGAGAATTTAAATGGTCATACGGCTCTAAACTCATGTAAGAACCGAGCTTCTTCTGATCGGGTAATCTTCACATGGAGTTTCTTCTTAAGAGCCGCTTGTTGACATCTTCACAAGTCGATATGAGTTTATTGACAAAGTGCTTCGGTTAATGCTTCACGTGCACATCAACATGATGATTCGAACAACCTTCATTCTTGTTTGATGTGATTGTTTGCTTGGTATTACCATTTTGTGTGTTCGTTGCGGCCCGATTCTTGATTTCCTTGATGAACATCTTTACATTCTTGTTTGATTGGGAGGATTTTAGTTAAGGGATTTGCAAGATGTAAGTTGATTGGGATGCTTTTGGTGATGTTCTTGTTTTGGTGAGTTGAAGATGTTAACTTTCTATTCCCAACCGGACAATCTTGAAGAAGGTCGAGTCTACGATCGGTTCTACATTTTCTACTACATGTTAGAAGACTAAAGGCGTGTTGCATTTAACGATCTAAAGACTTCTTCTTAATCAGGCATTTATCAAGCAGTTGTCGGTTTAGGGAGAGCACTAATTGGGAGAAAGTTATAAGTCGATTCAATTCCCAATTAGACTTGCTCATATTCTTTAGCGGTGACTACTCGAGACGTTGATATTGACTATTGTTGGACATTTGACACAAGGTGATTACTTGAGTTAATCATTTATCACTTATTTGAGATTGAAGTTGACTTTCACAAAGGCGTGTTCTTATTTGATAACTTGCTCGGGCTTAAAAATTTGAGTTGAAGACTTGGTTTATCTAGTTACCAGTGATCGGTGGATGGTTGAAGACACGGTTAACTATCACTATTAGGAGTTACTTTGTTTTACTCGATGTCACACGCATATGATGATGTGGATAATCGCAAGAGGTGTTAATGTCTCATACTTTGTTTGGGTAGTGAGTACTTAGAGATTTGCTTGAAGCATAAATTCTCTACACCGTTCTTCCATCATTAGGTGCAAGCTTAAGATACAAATGTGGGAAGTTGACTTGATTTCAAGTATGGTATAGCGGGTTTTCTTCTTGATGGTCACTTTAAATTGTCTACATATGGGTTGATAAAAATTGTCGAGTGAGTCTTAAGCAAGTTGATTCTCACAAGAGTTCAAGTGTTCTTCTCAACAAATTTCTAGTATCACGGGCTTACAATGAGTTCTTGATTACGAGTATCAAAACCATAAAGGGAAGGAGACAAGCATCTTAGCGAGTAAACTTGATGTGCTTAATACTTCTAAGTAATTGAAGATATCCGGAAGACAAATGTTATTACCGAGAGAAACTCAAGGTTTGACTCATGACGAGTAAACTTGATGTACTTAATTCTTCTAAGTGATTGAAGATATCCCGGAAAACAATTGTCATGACCGCAGAGAAACTCAAGGTTTTACTCATCAAGGCGTTTAGTATTCTTATTCCAACTATGTGGGGAAGTGATGGAATAGTTAGTTTTGAAGATAAAGAGGTACACAAGTGTGTGATGATAGGGATTGTGTACATTGGGGATGCTCAATTGTCTCACTTGAGGGCTTAATCATGATTCGAGATATAATCACTTATTAGGGAGTGGACATCCGAGAGATTGTCATCATAGATAATCGATGATTCATTGCCTCTTCAATGTTATCGGTTCTTCTCTCTTTGGGCATTCGGTGCTTCGGGTTCTTGAGCTTCATGCACTTTCTTGAGGAGAGAAAAGTATACATCGGGGTTATTCTTTAGCTATTGGACTTAATCTGCTACTTGATGGTATAAGTTTCTTTGTCTTCGGTTTGTGTGTTCGGTTCGTGAGCTCTAGTCTAAGAGACCGACTACATCAACTCAACTACTTGGGGAAGTGTTCTCTTGACACCTTTTGGAATGGATTGCGTCGACTTGGTGGAAAAGAAATTTGAGAAGTGTTATTTATGTGTGGGATGAAGCGTTGTTGATGTTCTTCTTGATGATATAACCCGAATGGAGATCCTTGATTATCGTTCTTAAATGGGCGGTGGGATTTATGGTAATGGTGTGCTTTTACATGCACACTAAAGCAAGCTTGCAATATAGCTTTGAATCTGCTCATCTTAAGGATTTTCGGTTTGGGGAAGCCGCGAGTCTCTCTTCGGATGGTTCTATTTCTTTCTATTCAAGAGCCCTTGGAAGCTTTGGTGGTGGATGTTTAAGAGATGACGTATTCTATCTTCTACGACGTGCTGCTCGATATCCTTATCTCGGTACTCGTATCATCATCCTCTTTAACTATATCATCTTCTCTATCTTTGTATATATTTATTAAAAAACCAAATACAAAAATATAAAACCAGCAAAACAGAATACAAAAATATAAAACCAACAAAAAGAAAATAGAAAAATATAAAACCTTTAAAAAACCCATAAAAATCAGAAATTTTCAAAAATACCAAAAATATGTTTTCACATGACATGTCTTCTGGTATCGATAACATCTGCGGTCTTAGAAATGTCATTCAATAATGGCACGGGACCATAGATGAAGTTCGAGCGAGGAGGTGTAAATATTCTTTCTAAACATGTCTCTAAAATGGCTTCTGATTATTTCGATCGTAACCGGGCTTCAAATGATGGCTTCTGATTATTTGAGTGTAACCCGTGCTTAAAAATGGCTTGCTATTATTTGAGATAGCAACCCGCTCTTCATGAAAGGAAAGTCTGCGCTAAACCGGTTTTCAAATATTTCGTGCACTTATCCTAAAATATATTGAGGAAAGTATGTCGAAGGATCTTTGTTCCTACACAAATGTTTTTCCGTCTAAAATTCTTGAAAAATATTTGTTGTATTTCAAAATGGTGGTAAAATGAGTTGCTTGAAAATCAATCGGGATCGGTGTTTTAGACAATCAGAAAACTCAATCGATGACTTGACACTTTTAAAACTTTTCAAGAAAAGAGTCATTGATTGAGGGAAGAATATTTTCAAATTTATATCATCTAACGGACTTTCTTAATTATCCCACGTGTTTATCCGAAAAATATAATTGCCTATGTTGAAGGACTAGGTTTCTAGGATATGATTGTTAGGTTTAGATGATTAAAGTTTGATGAACACATAATTCCCATGCTTTATATGATCTGATTGACATGTTGAATTGACTTTTATTAGTCGATTGTTGTTTGGGTGATGTCGACCACCATATATTTGTATGTGTGTTCACTAACATATGCAGTATATTGGTATTAAAGAATGTTCCCGATCCGGATCCCACAATTGAAGATGATTGGATGCCGAAGGAAAGGGTAACGATATCTTGGGTTGACAAATGAAGAAACGAGCTTAATTGGACTTCAATGGAGAGTTGGCATGAAATGCAGCGTAAGAGGTCTTCTTGCATCGCGAGATGGTTTTCTTCTAAGTGAAGAAAAGCGGAGCTTAATGGACCTCGGTTGGCATTCAAATGCAACGTGAAGAAGTCTCACCGCATTTGCGAGACGGTTTTCTTCCAACCTACAACAACAACAACGGAAGCTTCTCAACCACCTAACGAATCTTTGTGCAGGATACCATTTTTAAACAATTTTGAGTAAATTGAATTAAATTGTTTTGAAAATGGAAAATATTGTTTTGAAAATAAATTGGTATTAATTTTGAAAATCACCGGACTTCATGTTATCAAAACTTAAGTCACTCAATTATTGACTTCATCATCGATTGAGGGGAGAGTGATTTAAAATAAATTATTTTCAATCAATATTGCTTCATAAAGTCCGTTTGTACGTTAAAAGTGGTGATCTAAAGATTTAATGTTATGTCATGGTATGATTTTTCTTTAGAATCAAGGTCTTTCAAAATGAAATTTTTTCTCGTTCTTGTTTGATTGTGAAATTGTTTTATTTTACTAAAAGATCTCTTAAAAACTATCATACCTGACACTAACAATCTTTAATGTCTTAAAATGGTCCTTATCTGTCATATTTCAAAAATTGAATCTTGCCACGTCTTTCCCCAAATTTTTCTAAATGATTTAAATCAGTTGGGATCACAAATCTCAAAAGGTTTAAAATTTTGATCGGGGTAGAGATCGTGTTTTAAATCTCAAATCTGTTTTAAATGGAATTGGTATTAGTCCTTTATAGGCACTCCTGCCTCCATGTGCCAAACGACTTCAATATACATAATGCACATGTTGAGGAGGAGGATTTATCCAAAAACCAGATGAGTATTTAAACAAGGCCACATATTCTCCCATGTTTTCGAAACCTAATTAAATCACTTGGGATCCAAAATCTCAAAGGATTGATATTTTGATCGGGGAGAATTTGTGATTTAATAATGAAATTTGATAAAAGTTGATCGTTTGATTCGGTTGTGCAGTTTGCTTTCTCCGTGCAGTCGCTCTCATATGTGCTAAAAGAGATTATAAAGTACGCTTAATGGTTTTGTGAATCTCAAAGCACATATTGAGGAGGGAGAAAACCATCAGGCTACAAAAGTTTTTTAAAGAGATTATAAAGTACCTTGATTGGTTTTCCAAATGAGTTTTCAATTGGTTTCGAGAAGGAAAGAACAATACCAAAAGACCGACCAAATTTACTTTATGCATGGTGTTATAAGGATGGTTAGGTTAGGTAGGTGTTCCCACGATCCGCCAAACCGGAGGATCTACCTGGGACAATCCACTAGATAGTGTAGAGTCCTTAGGTATATTAAAAAAGGAGAAAAATGAGAATATGGGAAGAGTGCGGATGAGGCAGAGCTAGTCTTGGAATAAACCCAACAAGGTTCTAGTAATGAAGTCTCGGTAAGCTTGAAGGGTTGAAGAATGAAAAATGAAATGATGAAAAAGGGTGAAAAGAAATAGCCCTCCATCAATTCAACCTTAGGGCGAGAACCGGGTTCAATTCATATGCTCTTGGTGGTTACTAAGGTAACACTAGTATTGAAGACAAGACATCATGGACCCGGTGATGCCTGCACTAAACTTCCCAAACCACTCAAGTTCCTCTTAAAGGGCTTGTTTCATTCTCACGGGAACCTACATAATCTATCGACTTTCTCTTAGAGATTGTTGATATTGAAGAAGGAGACCCTCTCCTAGTCTCCGACAAAGGAACCAAAATGCACTATTGAGTCTAGAGCCAAGAGATCATCCACAATATCTCGTTAGGACACTAAATTCTTGAAGACTTCTTTGTTTCACACAACGTGGAAAGTAAGTATATATTAAGAGTCCCACGCATTATCCTTGTGGTATTGCGGAACATCCGAGTGATATGAAAATATTCACGATGAAGATGGAAATCCTTCAGAGCCAACATCAAAACAAGCTCTTGGTGGGTGACATGTGAGATCTTCTCTATAGATCAAACTTGTGACAACGGATAGAAACAATGGGGCGATTGGTCTTGAATCAACCTTGGTCGAGAATGGAATTGCGAATACTTTTGGAAAAACCGTTCGATGTGCAAATCTCTTCTTTCACTAGCACGTCGATTGTGTACTATTTTCAAATACAAAAAAAGTGTTTTGATTGAAAATTGATCTTTCTCATAAAACCTTCGTCGTGTTGCAAAACTCTTTATTCTAAGCAATACGCGATTGTTTTCAAATCAATTTTCATCAATCGGTGAATCTCAATTCATTTGGTTCACTCACTCCGTGTTGTCTTCTTTGAGGCGTTCGGTTTGAGAACAACTAGAAACATTGCGAAACCACGTCGAGGAGATTCCTAGAATCCTACGATCACGGCGATGCTTGTCTTGATCAGCGGGGAACCGTGGGCGTGTACCTCAATTCAACGAAAGTGATCAAAGACACTTCGTGTGTTTTATTGCTAATCGTTGTTTGCGGTACACTTGACGGTTGCGGTGATCGAATTGAGTCATTCAAAGCCGCATGCTCACAAGAACCACACTTAATTTGAAGAAATCATGGTGGTGCATATCTACATAACACGGAGTACGATATTTCATACTATGCTTATGCTACTGCTTTGCAAATATCATGAACCAAGAAGGCTTCGCTACTCGATGGAAAGATGTCATGATTCAAAAGTGTGAGCATGTCGGTCCAAAAGTCACAACTTCACATGATGGCAACACAATAAAGGGTGATCCGAGATTTCATGGTGATGATCTCAAAGAAAGCTCGAAGATCATCAAGATGTGGATCGGTTCAAAGACCTCCACCGAAAGTACAGATCAATGCGGACTTTGAAGTTGCTACACAAAGCACAAAGATTGCGGAAATGAAGAATTCATGTCTCTGAGCTCAAGAACAATGTCAAGAATAGAATGCTAGGATTCGAAATGTAAAACATGGGGTGACCTCCTTAGGGAGATTGTTAGGAATTGGAAAATTTCTTAGTGAAGAGTCGGTCACCCCAAATGTTATCTAGCATAAGTTAGCTCGTAGATTTGTCGTTAGTCACGTTATTTATTGTTTTATTAGTTAGTCAAGAGCGTAAAATAGTTTAGTGCAACACCGTGGAGGAAGGACGGGTCTTTACCACTGTATCCCGATCCACGAGGCCGATGGGAGGTCGAGTATTTGTAACTATAAATACCCTTCCATCCATGGAAGGGTGGTGCTTCAATCTAATACTCTACAATTTGTGTAACTCTCTAGCAAGAACACCCTCTCTCTACTTTCTCTCTCTAAAATGGCAAACATGTATTTTGATCTCCCAAGACCACCCGAATCATCAAACACATAATATTTGAATCCTAACAATACACAAAATCAGTAAAGTTTATAACATTATTATCCGTATAGATGAAGAATGGAGAATAAAGAGGATAGATATCAGAAAACGTGATATTAGGGTTTCAAGAAAAAATATATCATGAAAGTGGAGATTTTTTTTAACGTGATATTAGCATTAATACTTATCTCATTAAATTAAAATAGTCAATAATAGATTGTATTGGTTTATAAATTTAGATTTGCAAGATATAATCAAAAAAATAAGTTGCTCTAGTGGTTAGCATGTGTGTTAATGGTACAAACACCCCAAGTTCGAATCTCTCTCATTTTTTAACTAATTAATCCGAATTTAATACATGAATATTAAAAACGAAATTTAATAAAATTATTAATAGCTTAGGTGGACTAATATTAAAAACGAAATTTAATAAAATTATTAATAGCTTAGGTGGACTAATGTGATGACATGGCGGTAAAACAATTATCGGCATTGAGGTGGCATTAATGCCAAATGCCTCCTATATATATATATATATATATATATATATATATATATATATATATATATATATATATATATATATATATATATATATATATATATATATATATATATATATATATATATATATATATATATATAGGGTTATTTTCGAACCCAAAAAAGGTCGAGAACTGCGAGAACCAATCTGAACCATCTATTTTTCAATCAATGGCCAAGATCATAGATGGCACAAATGTAATAAATTGAAACTTAAGGTTTTATTTAAAAAAAGATCAAAAGGCATTTAAGGAATTTTATCACATCCTAAAAAAGTGCCATAAACTGCATCTCTCTCTTTAAGATATTAATCTACGTCACTTTCCCCAATAAGACCTAAACTATCATCTTCTCTCATCCACAATTGCCAAAATAAAAACCCTAGCCGCCTCACCCTACATTCACATCCATAGCCTTGTTCCACCGACTCCATGGTTATGGTTTCCATTTTACGCTGGATTACAGGTTACCATTCCCATTATATACGGGATTACAATAACAAGTTTTAGATCTCATCCTCTTTCGCCTCCTCGAATCGTTCTCATAACCATCTGTAGTGATTGCAATACATATTAAAGGTTAGTAAATACAGTTTAAAGGTAATTATAGGATGGCTTTTGTTTATGTATATTTTCTTTTTAAATGATTTGTTGTGGTTTGAAGTCAAATTCATCTTTCCAATTACCAAATACTAACATCGTTAGAAGTATTGGCTAGAAGTGAATATAAAATATAGTTTCGAATGTTTTCCTTTTAATATGTTTTCGATCTAAATTTTATATTGTTTTTGATATGATCATAAATTCGATATGAAATATTTTGGCTTTCAATGTGATTTTTTGTGGCTTTCGATCTAAAAACGAATATGTGTTTCGGTCTCAAACTTTTTTGGTTTAACTACAGATTGCAGAATAAATTAAGTAATTGTCTCTTTTCTTTTCATCATTCCAATTGAAAGAGACAAATATCCTCAAGAATGCGAGTTGGCTGACATTTGGATCTTAGTGTTGCAAAAGACAAACAAGGTATTTAAAGAGATTCGCAACACCTATATACTAATTGTTTGTCGCTGAAAATGTCTTAACCTTTTGTTTTGAAGTATTTACGCAAGCTTGCAAAATTGAGATCGTATACTACGTTACATACAGAATTGTACTCAATCACACATCAAGTATGCTTGAAGCCGGCAAGAGCTTGTTTCCTCGGTACAAAGTAAATCTGAAAATAACTAAAAGTCAATTTTAAAATATGGGCACCAATTGGAATATCAATTACGGTAACAAGGTGGATACAAGATGAACATGGCTCTAGACATAACATGTGTGCTAAACGAATACGACACAAGTGCATTTATATGATATTTGGTATTGATTATTTATAATATATTTTAGTATTCTTTTTTGTGTGAATTTTTAGGGAAAAATAAAGGGAAAATGATAAAAAAATGCATCGAACTTGACACTTGTTGTCATTGTGTGTAGTCAACTATTTTTTTTTTCATTGTAACACAAACCTTTTGAATTTTTGTCATTGTATGTAGCCGCTAGGTGAATTTGTGTTATTGTATGTACCAGGTCGGGCTTAGCGTTACATCGTTAGTCCTTATTTACTAACGATCGTTAGTAAATAACTTAAAATTTCGTTCTCTTCACGTTTTTATTCGTTTTCATCCGTTATTATACATTTTCGTCCGTTTTATACTTTTTCGTCCGTATTATACATTTTGGTCCAATGCTTTCATCCGTTTTTACATTTTGTTTGTTTACTTACGTTTTAGTCCGTTATTATATCGTTTTCGTCCGTTTTATACTTTTTCGTCCGTTTTATACATTTTGGTCCAATGCTTTCATCCGTTTTTACATTTCGTTTGTTTACTTACGTTTTAGTCCGTTATTATACGTTTCGTCCGTTTTATACGTTTTAATCATTTTCTTACGTTTTCATCCGTTTTATGCGTTTGTCCGTTTTTTATCGTCCGTTTTTTTGTCCGTTTTTACGTTTTCATTCGTATTATACATTTTCATCCGTTTTCTTATGTTTTCAACTGTTTTATACATTTTAAATCTGTTTTTAAAGTTTTCGTCATTTTCACACATTTCATCTTTTTATACGCTTTCATTGGTTTCTTACTTTTCGGACGAAATGTATAAAACTTAAGAATACGGACAAAACGTATAAAATGGATGAAGGTGTAAAAAGATGAAAACTTAAAAAGACAAAACGATAAAATGAGATAAAACAGATTTAAAACATAAACAAATGTATTAAAACGTTAAAATCGACGAAGACATTTAAAGCGGCGGCGTGTATAAAACGGACGAAAAATATAAAACGGATGAAAACGATTGAAAACGATAAAAACGATTTAAACGGATGAAAACTTATAAAACGGACTAAAGCGTGTAAAAGCGAATGCAAACGTATAATAAGCGGACGGCGTAAGAAAACGGACGAGAATGTAAGAAAGCAGACGAAAACGTAAAAACGGGAAAAACAACGGACGAAAAAGTATAAAAAGCGGACAAAAGCGTATAATAACGGATGAAAACGAATAAAAGCGTAAAGAACGAAATTTTAAGTTATTTACTAACGACCGTTAATATAAAAGGACTAACGATGTAACGCTAAACTGACGGATACATACATAACACAAATTCACCTAACTGCTACATACAATGACAAAAATTCAAAAGGTTTGTGTTACAATGAAAAAAAAAATAGTTGGCTACACACAATGACAACAAGTGTCAAGTTCGATGCATTTTTTTGTCATTTTCCCAAAAATAAAAGTTGTTATCAAGAAGAATATGTGTGTGATCAAGTGCATTTGTATTTTGTAGTTACATACTACCTCAAGGGATCAAGGTATTGTGGTTATATATGGTGGAAACTTAATTTAGTTTGTTTCTGGATGTAGGTTTGGTATGGTTTTATGGTTGTGAGCATCCCGAGATACATGTGCACATGTACTCTTTGTGCTTGATATAAGTAAAGATTGTGCATATATGTTATTTGTTTTTTTAAGAAAATATTTGGTATGTTGAGTTGATGGGTTTGTTGAATCTAATATAAGTAAACTTGGTTATGTTAATGATGGTGGCAGGTTACTTGACGTTGTAGATGTTGGCACAGACTTGTATCCTTTAAGATGAGCGAGATGATAAAAACACATGTGCACAAGGATTAAAAACACATGTGCAGATTTCATGGGTTCTTGAACTAGACGAGGAATACATGCGCACACCTAAAAGATGAACCAACTGTTAAAGACATGGGATTATGCACAAGTGCACACTTCATATATTTTGTAATATAATTGAATACATGTGTAAATATAATGACGTTTGTGATAATGTTGAATATCATATCACTAGAATAATACAATTTTTAAATTTTGAAATTGCATGTATCTATTGTTAAACTTTTATTGTTTGTATTTATATTTATTTAATATTTCTTTAAGTTACATGTGCATATACAAAACACATATGCATAGACGAAAAACACAATTGCCTTAATGTAGTTAGTAGTTACTTTTTTTTACAAAACACATATGCACATAATGTATTTTTAAACATGTATAATGAAAAAAGAAAAAAAAAATCCTAAAATTTAGGAAGTAAAAAAAACGTTTTTATTTAAAAAAAATCAAAAAAAAAAAAGAAAAAAAAAATCCTAAAATGTAGGAACTAAAAAAACGTTTTTTATTTAAAAAACAAAAAATATAATTTTACTATTATACCCTTTTGAATTAAATAATAAACACAAAAAATCTGATTGGTTGATGTTGTTTCTCGCAGTTCTCAACACTTTCTTGGTTCGAAAAAAACCTACCATATATATATATATATATATATATATATATATATATATATATATATATATATATATATATATATATATATATATATATATATATATATATATATATATATATATATATAAGAGGAGGCATGTCACGTCATAATGCCACTTGGCATCCCATAATGCCATGTCATTATTCCAAGTCATCATACATTTTTTTTAAATAGCATTTTTTTTAATTTGATTTGATTTTAGCATTTTTATAATTTTTAATTTATAAAATTCGAATATTGTCTCTTAATTTTCGTCTTATTTTAAATAAATAAAAAAAACCCTACCAGGATTTGAACTCACAACCTTACACATGTTATTAGGCACCTTAAGCACCATACCACCAATGTTTTTTTGTTAAGATTGTGCATGCCATAATCTATATAGGATAGTGTATTGTAAATATGTATAATTATATATTCCTTAATTATAGGTTTAAAATCTTTTTTGTTAATATCTTACCATTTATTCATTAAGCTATGAAAATCATTCGGTATTCTTTCCTACAAGCAAAAACACACCCAAAACCCTAAAACAAAAATCCAAAACAAAAAAACACCCAAACAAAAAAGAAGTTCAGTTTATATTTTGCAGTATTGTGACCATGATTGTGATCAAGCAGGTTAAAGTTGCACCATCAAAGAAACTTGCAGCTGCTGTTGCACCCAAGGTTTGTAGTCCATGCATAAATACGTGTATACAGTTCTGATGTCATATTTAAAACAAATGGGTGAGTTATTTAGTAACATATTTAAAAGTATTTTTTTCTTCAGACCAAGAGTATCATGCCTTGCTAATGCTTGCAGCACGCTGTGTTGAGGTTTGGCGTTTGTTGATGCTTGAGTGTAATTGCTAATTCTTGCTTTACTGATGCTTATCTAATACGACGCCCCCTTTACCAAGGGGATATCGAGATTCTTGATTATTATATATTTATATGTGATAAGGAGTATTAAGTTGCTTCTGAAATTTGTCGCATGCTATAGTATGATTAGCTAATCGATGATGGCTGTCCAAAGCTCTTGAAAAGATGGAACATTCATTCTACTATTTACCCTCAATTCAGCTTTGTATTAATCTGTGTAATATTGTTGTAATTAGTGTTTAGTTTGATTATGTTTTACGTTTTTGTTTTGTTAACATACTAAAGAGACCGGAATTTAGCACGGCAAACAGAGGTAGTGCAACTACCTGTGGGTAAGTAACTGAAAACTGTTCATCTTTTTTTGCTCTGTTAACATAATTAAAAGTATTTATCTTATTTGGGTTTTGCATTTCGTATGTTAATATATTTCAGAATTATAACAAGTGAAGCTAAAAGTTCTGTCATTTTTCAGGTGTATGGTACATTTCGTTTCATGGAAAAGAATGCTTTGGCTTGAAGACAGTGAAAGGGTATGAAGCTCGGTGAGGTCAACTCATAAAACCAAATGTGGTGCAGGCGAGATAGAATGCTTATTTGTTGTTTAAAGTCCATATTATCAATTTTAATTAGCAATTCCAAACATTCCATTAATATATAATTACATCGAATTTGTTTGACGTCAATTACTTTCTTTCACCTCAATGTCGAATTTTAACAGTGTTTAAATAAACACCAAGTGTTAAAGTTACAGCTTGGTATTTTACTTCTTATTGGTGCCGCTAGGAAATCTGCACAGTAACCTACTGTCACAATTCTCAAATTCCGGTCATTCCTCATACTCCATATTCATCATTTCATAACGGTTTGTGCATGGTTTTGCATTTCACATTAAACGTTTATTTTCTTATTAAATTAACGTTATCGCGTGAGTTATTATTTTGAACATTTAATCCATTACTTTCAAAAATGATCCGGTATATTTTATACTTACATGAGTTTATAAAAACAATATTTTGAGTTTTCCTAGTGTTTTAAATTATTTTGTATACAAATCGTTAAAGTTATATTATTACGACGTTTTCTTAAAAACTACACGATAATTATTTTATCACTCAAATTTTACAAGGAATGTATTTTTATAATTTTATGATCTCATTATACTTTACTTTGATCCCCAAAACTTATTTTAACCCATATGACTTTAACTTCACATCTTTGTACAAGTTACATTTTCCTACAATTATAACATTTACTTACACATTTATAAAAAAAAAAAAAAAAAAAAAGATATTTAGTGGACATATCTCCCCAAAACCGGTTCTAGGGGGGAGTAAGCATTTATTGAAGTTGGTATATTTTTCTTCTTGATTGTATATAACCACACTCCAAGTAATACATTCATTTCATTCATCTCATTCAACAAGTTAGCAAAGTTTTTTTTCTCTCTTGTTCTTCCTCATCACAAACCGCCATATAGAGGTTTCCAAGGATCATCATCAAAAATTTCTCAAGCAAGCATAAACAATCTAGAATCACACTCTTAATAAGGTTTTGAAATAAAAACCTAGAGTGTTTAGGCTAACCCTTGTTCTTTGCACCTCATCATAATAGCTTGTAAGCACGTTTCTATCATTTTTCATCTTTTCTTATCATTACATATGTATTTTATCATTTTCATAGCAAACATGCAAGACTTATGTTGATTTATACCATTTTTACATGATTTCTAGAGTTATATATATATAAAGGTCATCCTATAATTATCCCCTTGGTATATGTTGGTCTTGATGATGTCTAGGAACCCATGACACCCTAAGAAGGTGTATGGTAGGATTAGATTAGCTTTGGAGTTTATTTGAAGGGATTGGAATAGGTTTAGTACGAGAAAAACTATTTTCGACAAGTATATAAAGTGGTCTGTCCTTATTTTGTTTTTCTGGAAAATCCGACAGTTGGCACGAAATTTTGGCCTTGATATTTAGAAAATATACTTTAAAACGAATCCGTGGCCGCTTGAACGGAATAAAACGGAGTTATAACGAAGAAGTTATGAATTTTAAAGTTTGACGACGAAATATATATTTTTGAAATTTCAGATACTATTTTTATCTTGTACGAGTCAAAAACGAGCCTTAAGCTTTACAAATTATTTCGACTTATCAAAAATATATTAGTATACTTTGATACGAAGCTAAGGACATATATTACGTAGAAAACGGATTTGAAACGACTAAGATATGCACGTTTTCATAAACTTGCCGTAACTATTATTTTTAGAAAAACTATATTATTTTTACGAGATAATTGTTACGGTAACTAAAACGACCATGTTGGAGGCTGTTTTTAACTATGATGTAGAACTTTTTGAAACGAAATGTCTTCTAGTAAAATCAAGATCACCAAGCATATTTTCTAAAACGACCAACCGTTTGTATAGTGGAGTTTTAATAAATTATTTACGGATGCTTAAACTTGGCCGAAACTCACTTTTTACACAACAATTAGACAAAATCACCATCTTTAACCCTTATTATCTTTATGTTCGAGACCTTTATGTCGAAAACTCATGAACTGAAACCTCTAGATTTTGATACAAACTTTCCAAAACCGTCGAGTTCGTTTCCTAACGATCGGCGTACACCATTTTACGACTAGTTTTTCAAAGCCATTTTGTCACTTTCATGAAATTTCCGACGACATTGTTTTACTTACGAAAAGTGAAAATTTCACCATAAAACATTATGAAACCATTGTAGGATGACATTTTGACGTAAATACTCATAAAGTGATTTAAGAATGGTCAAGACGTCAAAAGAGTATTTTCGACGATAAGTATTATTTTCAAAACTCGCAAATGGTATAAATAACATACGAAATGCATGCATAACATAACATCATAACTCATTACATATCATAACATTCATTCTAGGTCGCGGATAGTTTCCGAGTATCACTTTCGTGCACTTCATTTTGTTAGCATATCCATCATACCAGGTGAGTTCATACCCCGCTTTTACTCGTTTAAATTCTTATAAACTATTTGGGGCGAGATACATGCTTATTTATCAAAACATTTAAACTCTATTGCCAAACAACATTACATATACTCTAGACTTGGTGCGTGTAGTGATTAGACTTAAACAAACATCCCAATATTTATATGTTGGAAGGCCATTAATTTGGATACACCCAACGTGAGTCGTTGGAGGAACATCCGGCATTTATATGTTGGAAGGCCATTTTATGGATACATCCCAACGCGAGCGTTGGAGGAACATCCCAACACGAGTTGTTGGAAGACCCTTGTGGTGGCATTTATACTTTTAACTACTATGATATATGCATACATGATTGACATACTATATTTTGGCAATGGGTTGTGAACACACAAGTTGCAAGTTTTGTATGGGCGAACTTGGGCCGAGTGGATTTACAATGCCTTTCTTTGTGTGAACATTCTCAAAGTATTCCAAATCATTTTGTTACAAACTTATGAACTCACCAACCTTTGTGTTGACACTTTTAGCATGTTTATCTCGTGTCTTAAGGTGATAGCACTTCATGGAGCTTTTGGGTCGCATGGCATACATTGGAGTCTTGTGCTTTTAACTATTACCATTCGCCATGTTTTGTAAACTCTTTATGTATTATCAAACTTTGGGATTTCTTGCTTGTAAACTTAAACTTATTTATCGAATGGTAAACTTTTCAAAACGTCTCATTATAGAGGTCGTTTTCTGTATCCATACTTTGTGCTATGACGTTATACCCCAATGACACTATCGTTCACTGCGATATTTTGGGGTGTGAATGATTGGTATCAAAGACTTGGTTATAGAGAACTAGGTTGCATTTTAGTTCCTAGACTATAACCGCTCTCACGTCGATCCTTTCTTTTCCTATCACCTTACACACTTTTCGCGCATATGTTTTCTTAAGTATTCCTTCTAGAACCACCTCATTAGATAGCGTAGTTTCCTTGTACCAATAGGGAGTCCCAAAATCTAGTTGGGTCATCAAAGATATGGAGCTTAGTAATGAGCACTTATCTAACTTGATCTCGTGACGCTTCTTGTTTGATGAGATGCGAGATCGAGCTAAATAAGTGTTACTATAAAGTCGGATAGATTTGATGATTTTGCCCGAGGATGGGAGTTCTCTTGAGGATACTTTGGGAACTGCTGGCACTAAACCTCATAGTGACTTTAGCACCTAACGGAATTTCCTATACACCAGTGCGACTCTTCCTAGATACCTACCCTAAATTCCTCCTCCACCGCTTAGAATCGGATGATAGATGGCTACCTATTTAAGTAACACCAATCGCCGAGACATGTATGCTTGGTGGTATGTACATGTGTGAAATGAGGCAATTATAATTATGGTGGCCAACATAATTATAAATGCGTCACAACCCACGTGGACATATGCGAACCACGCATACGTAGATCGATGTGGATACACTTAGAACCAATTGTGGCGTGGTATTATGTTTGAGGACGTTAAGTGTAGACATTGGGAATTCAACGGTTCTTTCTTTGCGAGATCATGGCACCAAAGAGGGTAACACGCAGATCTTGGCCGAGGTGGTGCGGCACCAAGGGTGGAATGTCGGTGGCGTGGAGGTAGAGGAGGCGGTAGCGACATGGGTAACAATGACAACAACATCTTGGCGGAAACCCGATTTTGCCGCCATCATCGCTCAACAACTTCAAATCTTGCTTCCCACTATTGTCACACAAGTTGGAATTCATATGAATAACTCGGAAACCACGGGAACGGAACGGTGCTGGCGACACCAACAATGTAGTGGCAAGCAACAACAACAACAACACCAACAACAACAACAATGAATTGGATGCACATATAAGGAATTTTCGGCATGCAAACACGTGGAGTTTGATGGTATAGGAGGTGCTTTGGCGTATACTCGATGGGTAGAGAAGGCAGTCGATGATCGACATCGACAATTGTGCCACACATCGGAGGGTGAAGTATCTTTGCTTGTTTACTATCGTGGAAGGCATTGACATGGTGGAACACACGCCTACGAGCTAGGGGTAGAGAAGCGACTATAGGTATGACATGGGACGAATTTAAGGCGTTATTGAAAGAGAGTCTTGCCGGACAATGAAATGCGAACCGGAGGATGAATTTTATCACCACTCCATGATAGGGTGGTCACGCATGACCTACAGCACCGATTTCATGAGTTAGCGGACTAGTTCCTCATCTAGTTACCCCGAATCCAAGAGAATCTCGAGGTACATATATGGTCTTGTCCCAAATCCGTGGGCTGTGAAAACAATCGAGCCGTCTACAATACAAAGTGCGATCATGAGGCGGGAACCCCGACGCACGAGATGGTTAGAAATGGTACCTTGAAGAGCGTTGATAAGAGGAAGGAAGCAAGTGGGTCGAATAAGCGGATAGATGTGGTAGCGAGACAACAAAAGGGCAAGAGTTTTGTGGCAACTGATGCGAACAAAGAGAGTATCGGGTACACATCCCAAATGTGCTAAATGTGCTTATCATCACCAAGTCCAAGCCCCGCCGCTTATGTACAATATGCAATCACCGAATCATTTTACAAGCCGGTGTAGAGGCGTGCAAGACCAATAACAATGGTTAACACGGGCAACATGAGGAATAACCAAAGGACTTGCTACGAGTGCAACAACCCGAATCACTACCGGAATAATTGTCCTCAGTTGAATAAGCCACCGATGCAAGCTCCTCTAGCTGTGGCAATTGAAGGAAATAACCCAAACCCTGTACTCAATATCAGCCCACCCCGAGGTCGAGCATTCTATATAGGGACCGAGGAAGCCCGCAATGCGTAATCGTGCGTTTTCCTAGACCATTAAGTGATCCACCATATTATTCGATTCGGTGTGTCTCCTTAGATAAGAAACCTAGACGCGTAAGTTTTGGCATAAGCACTTTGACCGTACATTCTGATTTCTCTAAACCTAAGGGTAGAACTTTAAGTATCATCGATTGAATCGCGAGGACGCGATTCTTCTATCAGGGGAAGAATGTCACAATTCTCAAATTCCGGTCATTCCTCATACTCCATATTCATCATTTCATAACGGTTTGTGCATGGTTTTGCATTTCACATTAAACGTTTATTTTCTTATTAAATTAACGTTATCGCGTGAGTTATTATTTTGAACATTTAATCCATTACTTTCAAAAATGATCCCGGTATATTTTTATACTTACATGAGTTTATAAAAACAATATTTTGAGTTTTCCTAGTGTTTTAAATTATTTTGTATACAAATCGTTAAAGTTATATTATTACGACGTTTTTCTTAAAAACTACACGATAATTATTTTATCACTCAAATTTTACAAGGAATGTATTTTTATAATTTTTATGATCTCATTATACTTTACTTTGATCCCTAAAACTTATTTTAACCCATATGACTTTAACTTCACATCTTTGTACAAGTTACATTTTCCTACAATTATAACATTTACTTACACATTTATAAAAAAAAAAAAAAAAAAAAGATATTTAGTGGACATATCTCCCCAAAACCGGTTCTAGGGAGGGAGTAAGCATTTATTGAAGTTGGTATATTTTTCTTCTTGATTGTATATAACCACACTCCAAGTAATACATTCATTTCATTCATCTCATTCAACAAGTTAGCAAAAGTTTTTTTTCTCTTGTTCTTCCTCATCACAAACCGCCATATAGAGGTTTCAAGGATCATCATCAAAATTTCTCAAGCAAGCATAAACAATCTAGAATCACACTCTTAATAAGGTTTTGAAATAAAACCTAGAGTGTTTAGGCTAACCCTTGTTCTTTGCACCTCATCATAATAGCTTGTAAGCACGTTTCTATCATTTTCATCTTTTCTTATCATTACATATGTATTTTATCATTTTCATAGCAAACATGCAAGACTTATGTTGATTTATACCATTTTTACATGATTTCTAGAGTTATATATATATATAAAGGTCATCCTATAATTATCCCCTTGGTATATGTTGGTCTTGATGATGTCTAGGAACCCATGACACCCTAAGAAGGTGTATGGTAGGATTAGATTAGCTTTGGAGTTGATTTGAAGGGATTGGAATAGGTTTAGTACGAGAAAAACTATTTTCGACAAGTATATAAAGTGGTCTGTCCTTATTTTGTTTTTCTGGAAAATCCGACAGTTGGCACGAAATTTTGGCCTTGATATTTAGAAAATATACTTTAAAACGAATCCGTGGCCGCTTGAACGGAATAAAACGGAGTTATAACGAAGAAGTTATGAATTTTTAAAGTTTGACGACGAAATATATATTTTTCGTAAATTTCAAGATACTATTTTTATCTTGTACGAGTCAAAAGCGAGCCTTAAGCTTTACAAATTATTTCGACTTATCAAAAATATATTAGTATACTTTGATACGAAGCTAAGGACATATATTACGTAGAAAACGGATTTGAAACGACTAAGATATGCACGTTTTCATAAACTTGCCGTAACTATTATTTTTAGAAAAACTATATTATTTTTACGAGATAATTGTTACGGTAACTAAAACGACCATGTTGGAGGCTGTTTTTAACTATGATGTAGAACTTTTTGAAACGAAATGTCTTCTAGTAAAATCAAGATCACCAAGCATATTTTCTAAAACGACCAACCGTTTGTATAGTGGAGTTTTAATAAATTATTTACGAATGCTTAAACTTGGCCGAAACTCACTTTTTACACAACAATTAGACAAAATCACCATCTTTAACCCTTATTATCTTTATGTTCGAGACCTTTATGTCGAAAACTCATGAACTGAAACCTCTAGATTTTGATACAAACTTTCCAAAACCGTCGAGTTCGTTTCCTAACGATCGACGTACACCATTTTACGACTAGTTTTTCAAAGCCATTTTTGTCACTTTCATGAAATTTCCGACGACATTGTTTTACGACGAAAAGTGAAAATTTCACCATAAAACATTATGAAACCATTGTAGGATGACATTTTGACGTAAATACTCATAAAGTGATTTAAGAATGGTCAAGACGTCAAAAGAGTATTTTCGACGATAAGTATTATTTTCAAAACTCGCAAATGGTATAAATAACATACGAAATGCATGCATAACATAACATCATAACTCATTACATATCATAACATTCATTCTAGGTCGCGGATAGTTTCCGAGTATCACTTTCGTGCACTTCATTTTGTTAGCATATCCATCATACCGGTGAGTTCATACCCGCTTTTACTCGTTTAAATTCTTATAAACTATTTGAAGGCGAGATACATGCTTATTTATCAAAACATTTAAACTCTATTGCCAAACAACATTACATATACTCTAGACTTGGTGCGTGTAGTGATTAGACTTAAACAAACATCCCAATATTTATATGTTGGAAGGCCATTAATTTGATACGATAACGTGAGTCGTTGGAGGAACATCCGGCATTTATATGTTGGAAGGCCATTTTATGGATACATCCCAACGTGAGCGTTGGAGGAACATCCCAACACGAGTTGTTGGAAGACCCTTGTGGTGGCATTTATACTTTTAACTACTATGATATATGCATACATGATTGACATACTATATTTTGGCAATGGGTTGTGAACACACAAAGTTGCAAGTTTTGTATGGGCGGAACTTGGGCCGAGTGGATTTACAATGCCTTTCTTTGTGTGAACATTTCTCAAAGTATTCCAAATCATTTTGTTACAAACTTATGAACTCACCAACCTTTGTGTTGACACTTTTAGCATGTTTATCTCGGTCTTAAGGTGATAGCACTTCATGGAGCTTTTGGGTCGCATGGCATACATTGAGTCTTGTGCTTTTAACTATTACCATTCGCCATGTTTTGTAAACTCTTTATGTATTATCAAACTTTGGGATTTCTTGCTTGTAAACTTAAACTTATTTATCGAATGGTAAACTTTTCAAAACGTCTCATTATAGAGGTCGTTTTCTGTATCCATACTTTGTGCTATGACGTTATACCCCAATGACACTATCGTTCCGCTGCGATATTTTGGGGGTGTGACACCTACTTCTTTGGTCAGTACTTGAATGGTAAATCTGAGTGGAGTTCTTGCTTAATGTGCAGTTCTTGAATGGAAATCTGCACAGTAACCTACTTCTTTGCTGCATGTTATATATGTTGGTGTCAGCCATTATCGTTGGTTTGGTACCTTATTATGCAACGGATCCGAACACCCCTATCTCTTCTGCATTTGCAAGTCATGGTATTCAATGGCCGAAGCATTTTTTGTACCGAACCTTTTCTATTTTTTAATATTTTCATCGGGTATAAACACCCTTACCCAAAAAAGCATATTCTCCAGAAAAAGAAATTCCTATACCTGAAGATGTAGAACCCGAGAGCAAAGCTGATGAGGATGAAGATGAAGATGATGATGGACTTAAAGAAATGGAAGAGCTGACAAATGCTATGCAGCGGAAGAGGAAACAGGCAAAGAAGACTATTGGAAAACGAAAAGAAATGTACGACCTCATTGCATATAGGATCAAGGCAAGTATTCTAACACTGATATATGTTTCAGTAGATTTAATTCAGCTATGGATCCTCAGTTCATTCCTCATCCAAATGCTGGAGACAAGTGGTGTCTCTATCCCAGTTATGATTATGCATATTGCATTGTGGATTCCCTGGAAATTTAGTATGCTTTCTTAATATCTGTTCATATTTGCTAGAAATTAGTAAGAGTAGGATATGTCCTAAGCTGCAATGTCGGGTCATTTTCACATAATTGATAGCTGATCAAATTGACAAGATGAAATTGCGCAAGACAAGCAAAAGTGTTTATATGGTTGCGCATCCTTTGGCCTATCTGCACATAGAGGATTCTTTGGATGCAGGTTAGTGTTTTAAACATCATTTTTCTTCTATAAAGGATATATTGACAATGATATAGAGTTGGAAATTTTTGACCAATTTACTCACAATGGGTCGACTCTGATGGTCTGGTTATGTATATTTTAATTTGTCAAACAGGTACATGAAAACATAAGCTTAAAGGAAATGGGTCAAACTTACTGAAAGTTACCAAAGTGTTTTTTTAATGTATTATACCTTCTAAATCAACTATCTCAAAACATTAGAATATGCTTGAATTAAAAAAAGTGTCCCATGACCCAACATATCCAACCCACCCATGTTGCAACCTGTAAAGCTATCGTTGTTTTCTGTATTTAACGCAATATCTATGAACCCCAACAGGTCCATATGCAAGGGATGGATGTTAGGAGGGCAGTCGATTATTAACACAAAAGCTAGAATCATAAGATCTGGTATGAGTTTTAAAATGAGGTTTGAGCGTGAGGAAGTTCCTGAATGAAGGTAACGACTGTAAATGGCTCATTATTAATACAACATAATGCTTGAGATATTTCATAAATTGGTTATATAACCGACTTGATGCATGTTTAACGGGACCATCGCTGGCATTATAGGTTCTGCTTCATCTAAGTGGACCGATTCCGAATTGATATCCTTGAAGGTGCACATACAATTATTTACAATACATAAACTTTATATTAATCAAACATATTAAAGGCAAAAAATGTTGCGATCTACTTCGTTCAGTCCGATGAACCATCGTCAATATTATGGATTGCATATTGATTATGAATTGCAAGTTATTACTATACATATCAATAATCTAATTACCGTGGTTACATGGTTCCCTTGCAACGAATGCGCGTATGTATGTTAGCCTGTGTTATGAGAATGAAAGAAGGGATGTAAATCAAGCTTGCTCTCAATGAAAAAGTTGATATAGATAACACAAAGGTTAACATCATCTAACAGGTCCACTTCACTTGAAAAACATGGTTAAAGAACATCCAATGGTTTTTACATCTGATCATTAAAAAAAAAAGGTTGATATGGATGTTCTTTAACCATGTTTTTCAAGTGAAAAAGCAAGACGTTTACTGATAAGTGTGAATATTTCCATGGCCACTACTTTGATCTCAAACTGTTTAAGGAGACATTTCAATGTGAAGCTGAAGCCATAGCCCAATTTGGTAATTTTGAAACTTTTAATGATTTTTCTTTAACAATTATGTATAAGTAACATGAATATTTGGTATGTTAGATGTGATTTGGATACAATGAGATCGGAGATTTAAATTGTACACCGGGAAAACGAAACCTTTCAAACTCATGGACTTGCTTGAGTACCTCCATAATATTAGTATCATATTTAAAAAAGAATGATATTGCATGTTGTTACTGTTAATGTTTGTAAGCTAATAATGTATTATTATTTTTTTTTAATTGTTGATAATTACTTGGTTTGATTTGTGATATCATTTGCATAAGGGTTTCACTCTTTTTGTGTTTCTGAATATCGAAATTTACAATAAATTTTTACCCGAAACTTAATTCATCTTTTTGTCGTATGTATTGTGCATTATTTATCGATCATGTGGAGATCTATATATCATTGAGCTCTATTGCGATTGTGTGTAACCAGAAGTTACATAATATTATTAAGAAAAGATAAATAGAAGAAAGGTATATAAACAAAAAATTGGTAGGGTATCTCATGCATTTTTAGCAATGGTCTATGTATCATTTATGTGTATATTAAACATCTTATATTTTTTTGAAGAATAGAAGCTACTTAGGATAACTGTTGCCAACTTTAAATACGGTTCTTAAGTGATACAGCAAATAATGGAGAGTTTCACAGTGAGGTTGTTAAAGCCGCCTAGAGTGCTTGAGGTTTCTAATCTATTTGCATTTAATTTTTTTTTTGCTATGGACTTGTGAATATTGTTTGTTTATTATTCCAATATATAAGCATAATATCTTTTTTCTTCATGAATTAATGTAGGCTCTGTCAGCTACTGGATTAAGAGCTATAAGATATGCTCGAGAAGTAGAAGGGTTAGGACAAGTTGTGGCACTGGACAATGATAAAGGTTAGTCATGGCATATATTTGTAATTTGTATGCGACACAATTCTACACGAGTACTGTGTGTTTGATGCGTGGTTTGATATTTTTTGTGATCCTGAATATTCTGAATCATATAATTAGCCGTAGAAAATAGTGTTTGGATGTGCTTTCACTGTCCTGAGTGGTAATAATAAGATGTTTGTGTATTTGTCAAGTTCTGATTATTTAATTTCATTGCTGCACCTTGCTATATTTGATTTTAATTGAACGCCAATCTCGCCATTCTCCTGATTTCCATAAGAACCACTTGGTTTTATCTCAGACATCTTCTTTGATTTTGTGTGTTCTTTAGTGTTCAGGACAACATCCAATGCAAAAGAGGACCCAAGTTCTGTACCATCTGCCACATATAGATTGTTTGTCTGACAGGAATTGATATATGATGTGCAGATAGGTGATGGAAATGGAACCAAGCTGTTACTCTCTTTCCCAAGTTGTGTTGTGATCTGATTTGCAATGATAGCTTCATTTTTTGAAGTCAAAACTGTATCATCGCTCAAATAGAAACCATCCACCACACTTCTCTTTATTTTGATTGGTTTCCTGCTTTGTGTAGCGAAAACTCTTGTCAATAAACACCACTTTGCAAATGGATCAAGTTAATACCACCAAGAGCTAGAGCGGTGGCAACTTCCAGATTTCTAAGTTGTTCTTCTATCTCTATCAATGTATTAGTAAAATCGGACAAGAACTCAATCAAACCGGTCCACTCTATTCCATCAAGATCACCAACATCATAATTTGCTTCGCAACTAGCTTTTGACCACACAAATTCCAAGCTCTATGAAATTCCGCATTGGTTTTCCTAAAGGCAATTTAAAGACAAATTCCCATGCCCTCTACGGTGTTTATTTCGTGGCCTCCCTATAACCCATTTTGTCGCTATAAGTAACGATGGACATGATAACGTAAAAGAGGTGCAGGATCATTGGTTGACTCTTTCGGAGGTACTAAAGTTCTTCATCATCAACTACCACAAATGAAGTGTCTTTCCATTTTCTCTTGGGACCTTGATCGACTTGGCTTGAGGACTAAAAGCTTGTCGACATGGCTTTCCTAAGAAATGGGTGATGCAATAGTGGCGATTACATCATTTCCTTTCGATCATTTGTGTCGAACTCGATAATCTAGACTTTGAGGCATCCTTGTCGGCAATGTCTCCGGCGGGTCCTTTAGCGATAGCAACTAGACTTAAAACCTTGACCAGATGATTCAACTAATCGACATGTAACCATCGCGGTAGACTGGAGTAAAAAAGAATCGATATCTTTTAATCAGGTAATATTCCATCTAGGATGGATCTCAGTCACTTGAAACGATGTGCTTAGGATACGTATTTATTGTTATATTGATTGAACATCTAAAATCGGTCATTTTAACTCAATTACACATAAAGATAAAAAAAAAGTGTTTCTTTTTGGCTGTACTGCCCTGACCACACTAAAATTAGTTGTTTTGAACCGGACACATTTCACCCAATTTGCCACATTTATCAATAGTATCCTCCTGGTTTACCGTATGACTTATTTCGAAGGTGATGTACCTTGCTTCAAGGGTATAGGTCACATCTATCCATCTACTACATATACACATGTATGTGTATCTCAATTATTAGTAATTACATTGGTCATATACTTATAATAGTTGTCCAAGGCCAGAACTGCAAGTGCGAAGTCATTTGTTGAAATTTTTTTGTGTATCTATGAGTTGGCCATTCTTTGCAAAAAATATGCGTTGTTCACTCTTTGGTAAAGTAATGTTTGCAGGCATCTATACAACAGAAAAGAAAAAGGAAGCCACACTCCTCACTTGTGCAGGGAGATAACACCAATTCACAAAAAGGTTGGTTACCAACGCTACTAAATAATTTATCTAATTCATGTAGCAAGGTTGTGCTTGGCCAATGACCTGTCGTTTTAGTAGCAAGCTAGATTTTGCTTATTTATTGCGAATTGAACCCACAAAAAGACATAAAAATCAAGGCTGAAATACTTAAACCACGTAAGTAATCTAAAATCCAAAATTTTGATAGAGAAAAAAGATCAAGTGGGTTGTATGGGAATGCTTATCAAGGATGATATTGTGTTTTTTAACCTCAAATTATTTTAATAGATAATTCTGTCTGGTATAGAATCAGCTTTAAATTAGCTTTGCCACAAGCATAAGCGTTGTTTGAAATTGCTTACAAGAATAATTACTTTTAGGCGCTGCTTGGAATTTCTTATTGAAACTTATATGAACTGTTTGGGATTACTTTTTAGAATATCTGCTTTGATGGTGGAATTGCAGACAATATTTACTAGAAATTGTGTGTTCAAATAGATGACGGGGTAAGCCGGCGGGGAATAGCGGTGATATGGGTGTTGCCACGAGGTCTATGTCGAATCAGAAGAATGGGGATGGGTATAGTGATGATGCAGAGCATAAATTGATAGCTTTTGATATTCTTTTGTACCAGGTACGATTTCTTCTCCATTAAACTTATCATTATCCGAAGTTATTTCCTATAGGAATATAGGGGCTGTTTGGGATTGTCATATCAGTTTATGAGAAGGAAGTGGCTTTCCCAAAATCCTAAGACCCTATTTTCCACTGATGTAGAGAGGGAACATACCATAACCAATATTATCTGAAGTCAATTATGTGCCATCATTCGAGTTGAATTATACACACAACACATATGTAAACTTATTATGCTTCTTACCTTAATCCAACTTAGGTTTAGAAAACATATTGTACAACTACTTGTAACCACCCGCATTTTTAGGTTACTTTTCATTTTCGAGAATTTACTATTCACTTTTACTATTCACATTTACTATTCACTTTCACTATTCATCTCGTAAAATTTTTAATCCACATTCTCGTAAGATAAATTATTTTAGTAATAACCTGAGAGTTCGACCATCGTTAGATCATTTTCGCAAAAGTTATTAAGTAAACATCGTTTTAAAGTTTCGTTTTAGATGGTCCACCGTTTAAACATCACGCACATAACGAAAATCAACTCTGACAATTTTCCTCGCATCAGATAAATTTTTAGATCACTCATGATTAATTTGAGAATTTTTAAGATTTATTATTTTTAATATTACCAAATAAGCCCAAATACAGAACAAAACTAAACTTACGTTTTAAACAATTCTACTTACATCCGGACTTAACGATTCTCGATGTGTTTCTAATATGTTTTGAAACTTTTACATTTTTGGAAAAGTCAAACATATTTCCTCCTCCTTTGACCATAAAGGAATTAACCTTGTACGTTCTACATTTTGCTTAAATCGCGTAACTTTTAAACTTCGCAAATAACTATTAAGTTATCCGCGTATGACGAAAACCACATTTTGACATCTCATATCACTTTTAGACTAATTTTAGTCTACTCTAAATAAATTCACGGTCGTTTCCTTGAAATTTCGTTCTTTTCGATAAAGCTGCAATTACGCGTTTTTGACCGTATTCGAGCTTTAAGCGGCGTTTTGCATCCAATGAGACTTATCACCCATTTTATATTTTTAGATGGAGTATAATGATGAGTTTCATCATTCCTACAAGTTTCATATTTTTACGATACCGGTTTCGTTTTATGGCTTAACGACTTACGGTTGGCATTTAACGGAACCAAAACTTACTCTAAACTCAAGATATTATCAAAACTTATCATCTAAGCCACCTAGGCACATTGAGACCGACCTAAGGGGGGGGGAGTCATCATATTGGTGGCTTAATCCTAACCAAGGTTCATTTTGATCATTACAAGTGTCCTAACTTAACCATGGTTAATAATTAACCCAATATATGGTTAACCAAACTTACCCTCCTATAAATAGGAAGTAAAATACATCATAAACTCCCTCACATACTGATTTTGGTCGTTCATACCTAAACCATTCACATCTTCCATCATTTGATCTATAAACTCCAAGTTTATGCAAGGAAGTTCAAAGATCAAGCTACTTCATCAAATCTCTAGCAAGTTTAAGTGATCTTCTTGAGTTTAGATCCACTCAAGTCACTTAGTACTTCATCACCAACTCTTCAAGTTTGCAAGGGTGCCAAGGTGTGGAAAGCTAGCTCAATCCAAAG
This sequence comes from Chrysanthemum lavandulifolium, assembly GCA_022545495.1. NCBI lineage: Eukaryota > Viridiplantae > Streptophyta > Magnoliopsida > Asterales > Asteraceae > Chrysanthemum > Chrysanthemum lavandulifolium. The sequence goes on from CM040240.1 coordinate 123,452,829, forward strand.
TCTTAAGCGATCAATCAAAGTCCGATCCTTACTAGTTACTCCTTTCTTATTGAAAGCCAAAGTTGTAAGCAACTTATCACCACCATCATCTCATCTTTATTATTCATAATCTTAACTATTTCATGCTATATATATAGTTACTATGTTGATTCATGATGTACATATACTCAATCACTTGTTTTAATTCACATATTGTCATAAAAGTAACAAACTAGTAACCTAGTCATATTCTACACATTTGAGACCATTAAAATCAGTAACCTATGGACTTTTAACTTACATAATATGGTAGACAAGATAAAAAGGTAAATATAGCAATTTGAATCACCCAAAACGGACAAACGAGTCAAAAGTTATAAGCAAAAAGTTAGCGAAACCTAAACGCCGAACCGCCAATAGCTTGTTGTTTTGAGTTCGCCGCTTTAAAAATGGTACTTCGGTCGAATCATCAAAAGTTAAAACATGAAAGTTGTCCGAACGACGTTTTCCTTTAATAACATAGAAGCTCGGACCTTGAAAACGCTTAAACAGGCCATAAATCTTTCAAAAACAGAAACTGCCATATATTTAAGTTTCACAACTATACTTTTGTCACAACTACAAGCAAACCAAGAGGCCTAATGGCCATAAGCCAAGACCACGACTACGGCTAAGGTCAAGGATGAGTCTCAAGACCATGGTAGTTAAGACCAAAGTCACGGCAAGACCATGGCTAAAGCCTTAAGGCTTGTTTACCCAAGACCGTTAACTAAGGTAATCATATTTATGAAACGACGAGAACTTGTAAAAAACATGATAAGCTTATTTATGTAACAATCTTCACTCAAAACATATGTTGTATCTACTAAGTGCTACAATAGTAGGGAGCTTCATGTGAGGGTTCATTTGAGTAAAACGTCGACGAGTTCTTTGGTTTACGATTTAAAGTGTCCTAGCTCCTCGACGTTTCTTGCATGACCTCCGAATTATGATGGCCCGAGCGGTAGTACGATATCTATAAACTAAATATGTTTTCACATATTAAAGATCTTTCTATAAACATCATATGATAATTGACTACATCATGATCAACATAGGATATATATATATATATATATATATATATATATATATATATATATATATATATATATATATATATATATATATATATATATATATATATTATATATATATATATATATATATATATATATATATATATATATATATATATAGGATGGTTTATGTTTTCTTAAACATTATTCCAAACTTAAGTCGCAACATTTCGTTTTAGGTTGTACGTAGAAGTCTTCCGACTTATCCATCGCATCCATTAAAGTACTTAATATCATCAACTCTTGGTGAGTTCATAGCCCCACTTTCTATTACTTAATTGTTTTACAAACCCTTGGGGAGATACATGCTTTATTTTAAATCGAACACATTGCTTTCAAATTATACTTGAAATATATTAGTTGCACTAAGTACACTATTGCCAAAGTCCCTATTATCATGAACCATTAATCACTTGCGGTGAGCGCGAATAATGTGGATAGATCTATCGGGAATGACAAATCCCGTTTGTTTGACCAGTCCGCAAACAAACGCACTCTATTGAAGATCCATAGGTTTAATGGCAAATTACCTATTAGGGCATCGGTTACTATTATATGACAAACATTAACGTTTCGGTATCATGAGCTTAGTGCAATAATATCTGTTTTGCTTTCAAACTATTGGTGTGAGTCTATAGCTCACACTACCAACATAATGTGTTCAACCATCAAACAAACTCTATGAATTTCACTCAACCTTTGTGTTGACAGCTTTTAAGCATGTATTTCGGTCCATAATGTCGGAAGCTAGCACGGAAGAGCGAGGACTAGATCAAGAAGGCTATAAATTTTATTATCATTCGAAAACCAATTTAATGTATTTTGTAAACTTGGAACCATTTGGGACCTCATTTTTGTAAACTCGATATTTATATAAATCGAATGATAAATCTTTTAAAACGACTCAATTAGAGTTCGTTTTCTATTATTATATTGTTGTGCCATGAAGTAACACCCAGTTTGAATTCATTGCGTATCACGAAATGGGGTGTTACAGATTGGTATCGAGCCACGATTATAGAAAAACGGGTCTAATTGAGACTTAAACTATAACTACTTTTACAAACAAAAACATTTTATATCCTTCCGTTCTCCGTGCCTTCCATCCTTCAGATGATTATGTGACTCTTAGGCTTTTTAAGCTATATAAACATACTAGTATATTGATATATACACTCGACATAATTTCAATCATAAACAATGTACTTAACATATCTATGTATGCCTATTCTAAGGCATTACGGCACAATCATATTTTCCCAATCTCCCAATCATGCATCTACTCGTGCATTTTATTATTACGAAACTTTATCCAAGACATTGTAATTGATTACAATGGTCTTTCCTACTTCCCAGACATTGTGAGATACAATGGTCTCATTCATTTTCAAGACACCGTGAGATACGGTGGTCTCTATACACTCTCGAGACATTACATTCTCAAACACCGTAAATCCTCTGGTCTCTATTACATTCTCGGACAATCGTAAATCCTACAGTGGTCTCATTTATTTCTCAAGACATTGTGGGTTACACAATGATCTCTCTATCATTTCTCAAGACATTGTGGGTTACACAATGGTCTCTCCATCTTTTCTCAAGACATTGTGGGTTACACAATGATCTCTCCATCCTTTCTCAAGACATTGTGAGCTACACAATGATCTCTACATCATTTCTTAGACATTGTGAGTTGCACAATGGTCTCTATTATTTCCTAGACATTGTGAGTTACACAATGGTCTCAACTATTTCTCAGACATTGTGTGTTGCACAATAGTCTCAACTACTCCTCAGATATTGTAAGTTATACAATAGTCTCTAAAATTATCTTATAAACATTATATGATATTGTTTTACATGAAACCCGTCACGATCTATCAATTTCCTAATGGAAATACAAGAAATGGGATTTCTAAAAGATAAACCGACTCATCATCTACAAAAGTCAAGTTCAGCAACTTTCTCTACATTCATCAAAATTCCTTACAAAACCTTCGTTATTAAAGGTTCGTGATTCTAGCCAAGTATAGACTATCTTAGGATTACTTAAGATTTCCTTTCCACACGTATCTACCCATACTATCTTCTATGCAAGGAATGTGAAAACATAGGTTGCAAGTCTTTTATGGCGGGACTTGCAATGGATGGTTTGATATCGCCTTGCTTAGTGGACAATTTCTCAAAAGCTATGGACATTCACAAGTATACCTAATTTAGGTATTTGAAAATTTATCGAACATCGGCTAAATATAGTCTAGTCACCTATATTTAGCCTAGGGATAGTGGAACATAGTCGACTAACTATGTTCGACTTAAATTTTTCAAATCTTGGAATAGTTATACAAGTGTTATATTCGAGTTGATTTCCTACTTAAACTCGATAAACCACCAGAATTCATTAAAAAGATCTAGAGACATGATAGTGTTTTACCACTAAGCGAGATCTTAATACTTATTTATACTACCTAATTTCATTCTTGAAAGTTTTCATTTATGAAATAATCCTATCTACTATCTTGGGATAGTCATCAAATCTTCTCGTCATTTCTTAGAACTACTAGCCTGATTAGGTTTCAAGGATATCATTCCGCCATATTCCTTCAAAATTCACTTATGATTTTAAAGCAAACTTGACATCTCTACCTAAGAATAATGGTAAACATACGCTACACTCTTCTAATCATCAACATATCACATCATTATCTGAACCCCATTGAAATTCAGTATGTAAAACTTCACGGTATCACGTTTCTTTGAAACACTAGTAGACATAAACACTATACGATATAGCCTTCATCTCGAAACCACCTAAGACATGATCAACTTTGGAAATGGTTTGGATAACCACTTGCCACTAGCAAGATTTTTCCTACAACGACAATTTTCAACATCATTACAAACCATTTCACATCAACAATATCTTACACCTTTGATTAACAACAGTTACCCTAACAACAACAAAACTATTCCATTTTGAGGCACTATATAGACGAAAGTGTTAGTTAACCATTTGATGGACTAAGGTGTTCAAAGATCACCCACAAAACAACTAAGGAAATCATACAAATACAAATTAGGCTCCATGCACTTTCTATCACCAAAAACTCCATGTTAGAAATTAAGGTTTTATTAATAGCCTCGATACAATAAGATATGATTCGTTTTGAGAATCGGGAAAAGCCAAACTTTAGGTATATTGGATTCTATAAGATTTTAACAAAACCCTTTAGATTACCAACGCCACGACCAAAAACTTAGAATGGTACATAACACATTCTATGACCGAAAACTTAAGGCGCAAAGATTAGAATTCGGTAGCATATAACCATATTTTCCTAGACACTTCAACATTAGTAACACACTTTGAATTCGGGACGAATTCCATTAAGGGTGAGGCTGTAACCACCCGCATTTTAGGTTACTTTTCATTTTAGAATTTACTATTCACTTTTACTATTCACATTTACTATTCACTTTCACTATTCATCCCGTAAAATTTTTAATCCACATTCTCGTAAGATAAATTATTTTAGTAATAACACGAGAGTTCGACCATCGTTAGATCATTTTCATAAAAGTTATTAAGTAAACATCGTTTTAAAGTTTCGTTTTAGATGGTCCACCGTTTAAACATCACGCATAACGAAAATCAACTCGACAATTTTCCTCGCATCGATAAATTTTAGATCACTCATGATTAATTTGAGAATTTTAAGATTTATTATTTTTAATATTACCAAATAAGCCCGGTAGCAGAACAAAACTAAACTTACGTTTTAAACAATTCTACTTACATCCGGACTTAACGATTCTGCACTGTGTTTCTAATATGTTTTGAAACTTTTACATTTTTGGAAAAGTCAAACATATTTCCTCCTCCTTTGACCATAAAGGAATTAACCTTGTACGTTCTACATTTTGCTTAAATCGCGTAACTTTTAAACTTCGCAAATAACTATTAAGTTATCCAGCGTATGATGAAAACCACATTTTGACATCTCATATCACTTTTAGACTAATTTTAGTCTACTCTAAATAAATTCACGGTCGTTTCCGTGAAATTTCGTTCTTTTCGATAAGCTGCAATTACGCGTTTTTGACCGTATTTGAGCTTTAAGCGGCGTTTTGCATCAATGAGACTTATCACCCATTTTATATTTTTAGATGGAGTATAATGATGAGTTTCATCATTCCTACAAGTTTCATATTTTTACGATACCGGTTTCGTTTTATGGCTTAACGACTTACGGTTGGCATTTAACGAAACCAAAACTTACTCTAAACTCAAGATATTATCAAAACTTATCATCTAAGCCACCTAGGCACATTGAGACCGACCTAAGGGGGGGGGAGTCATCATATTGGTGGCTTAATCCTAACCAAGGTTCATTTTGATCATTACAAGTGTCCTAACTTAACCATGGTTAATAATTAACCCAATATATGGTTAACCAAACTTACCCTCCTATAAATAGGAAGTAAAATACATCATAAACTCCCTCACATACTGATTTTGGTCGTTCATACCCTAAACCATTCACATCTTCCATCATTTGATCTATAAACTCCAAGTTTATGCAAGGAAGTTCAAAGATCAAGCTACTTCATCAAATCTCTAGCAAGTTTAAGTGATCTTCTTGAGTTTAGATCCACTCAAGTCACTTAGTACTTCATCACCAACTCTTCAAGTTTGCAAGGGTGCCAAGGTGTGGAAAGCTAGCTCAATCCAAAGTCTTAAGCGATCAATCAAAGTCCGATCCTTACTAGTTACTCCTTTCTTATTGAAAGCCAAAAGTTGTAAGCAACTTATCACCACCATCATCTCATCTTTATTATTCATAATCTTAACTATTTCATGCTATATATATAGTTACTATGTTGATTCATGATGTACATATACTCAATCACTTGTTTTAATTCACATATTGTCATAAAAGTAACAAACTAGTAACCTAGTCATATTCTACACATTTGAGACCATTAAAATCAGTAACCTATGGACTTTCTAACTTACATAATATGGTAGACAAGATAAAAGGTAAATATAGCAATTTGAATCACCCAAAACGGACAAACGAGTCAAAAGTTATAAGCAAAAGAAGTTAGCGAAACCTAAGCGCGAAACGCCAATAGCTTCTTTGTTTTGAGTTCGCCGTTTTAAAATGGTACTACGGTCCGAATCATCAAAAGTTAAAACATGAAAGTTGTCCGAACGACGTTTTCCTTCAATAAAAAGAAGCTCGGACCTTGAAAACGCTTAAACAGGCCATAAATCTTTCAAAAGCGAAGCGCCATATATTTAAGTTTCACAACTATACTTTGTCACAACTACAAGCAAACCAAGAGGCCTAATGGCCATAAGCCAAGACCACGACTACGGCTAAGGTCAAGGATGAGTCTCAAGACCATGGTAGTTAAGACCAAAGTCACGGCAAGACCATGGCTAAAGCCTTAAGGCTTGTTTACCCAAGACCGTTAACTAAGGTAATCATATTTATAAACGGCGAGAACTTGTAAAAACATGATAAGCTTATTTATGTAACAATCTTCACTCAAAACATATGTTGTATCTACTAAGTGCTACAATAGTAGGGAGCTTCATGTGAGGGGTTCATTTGAGTAAAACGTGTCGACGAGTTCTTGGATTTACGATTTAAAGTGTCCTAGCTCCTTGAGCGTTTTGCATGACCTCGAATTATGATGGCCCGAGCGGTAGTACGATATCTATAAACTAAATATGTTTTCACATATTAAAGATCTTTCTATAAACATCATATGATAATTGACTACATCATGATCAACATAGGAATATATATATATATATATATATATATATATATATATATATATATATATATATATATATATATATATATATATATATATATATATATATATATATATATATATAGGATGGTTTATGTTTTCTTAAACATTATTCCAAACTTAAGTCGCAACATTTCGTTTTAGGTTGTACGTAGAAGTCTTCCGACTTATCCATCGCATCCATTAAAGTACTTAATATCATCAACTCTTGGTGAGTTCATAGCCCCACTTTCTATTACTTAATTGTTTTACAAACCCTTGGGGAGATACATGCTTTATTTTAAATCGAACACATTGCTTTCAAATTATACTTGAAATATATTAGTTGCACTAAGTACACTATTGCCAAAGTCCCTATTATCATGAACCATTAATCACTTGCGGTGAGCGCGAATAATGTGGATAGATCTATCGGGAATGACAAATCCGTTTGTTTGACCAGTCCGCAAACAAACGCACTCTATTGAAGATCCATAGGTTTAATGGCAAATTACCTATTAGGGCATCGGTTACTATTATATGACAGCTGTTAACGTTTCGGTATCATGAGCTTAGTGCAATAATATCTGTTTTGCTTTCAAACTATTGGTGTGAGTCTATAGCTCACACTACCAACATAATGTGTTCAACCATCAAACAAACTCTATGAATTTCACTCAACCTTTGTGTTGACAGTTTTAAGCATGTATTTCAGGTCCATAATGTCGGAAGCTGGCACGGAAGAGCGAGGACTAGATCAAGAAGGCTATAAATTTTATTATCATTCGAAAACCAATTTAATGTATTTTGTAAACTTGGAACCATTTGGGACCTCATTTTTGTAAACTCTGATATTTATATAAATCGAATGATAAATCTTTTAAAACGACTCAATTAGAGTTCGTTTTCTATTATTATATTGTTGTGCCATGAAGTAACACCGGTTTGAATTCATTGCGTATCACGAAATTGGGGTGTTACGATAATATTCGTTGATTTTGTTATTCAAATATTGGGAAATAGTAAGAACCAAAAGAGGGCATGGATTAAAAAATCTGATGACGTGAATGAAGAATGCATGACCAACTATGTGAATGAATTTAGCTCTTTTGAAATCATTAAGTTAGATGTTATGAGTAATACTTACAATTATAATTTTAATTAATTATATAATTATAATTTCAATGGCTTCTTTAATTTGAAATGCATTGCAGCTGATCTATTTGGTAACCCCCGCAGTATTCACATATGTTGGTTTTCTTTCACATATTTTGCATATGTATATATTGAAAGCATACACAAAACTGGGCGACGATGGAAGCGTGCTTCAAGTTATGGTTCAAAAATTAGATGCATTTAAGGCAGCATATTCGAATTTATCTAACAACGTATGGTGAAGAAGTCCAAGAAACAAATTGATCGTATTATCAGAGACCCATCTACCTGTACGGATAACAAAGCTACACACCTTCTCAAATGGTTTTTTTGCTACAAGGCAACATAGCCTTTATAATTGATGATAATCTAAGCATATTTTATGCAGTTGTGGGACATCGTCATGAAAGTACATATAATTTCTTATATGAGCTTGGTTCAATGAGAGATTGAAAATCCCTCTCAAAGAACATAATGAGAACAATATGATGCATTTAGTTGGGGAAGTTGCAAAGCAAAGATGACTTCAAAATGTGTCAGAAGTAGCACTTCAAATGCAGCGGGAATTGTAATGGTTCAAGGTATGTCTTCCACTTCATGCTTTCTACCTTCATATTATGAATCGATGTATTGCTTCTGATCCCACATAAGCTGAGTGACTAAAATTTCTGACATCTCCTGCTGACACGGTTGGGTTCTCTTTTTTATCCTCGATTTTGGATAGTAGTTCTTATATTCAATCTGAAATTTAATATTTTTTTGTATACTATTTTGATATTTCTCTTCAGGATGAATCTTCTCAATGGGTGGTTTCAAGCCAAAGAAATCTTCTTGAGGTCATGCAAGCATTCCCATCAGCCAAGCCCACTTGGCATTTTATTTGCAGTTGTTTCACCACCTCCTTGGCAGAAAATGTTTCCAGAATTTTAAACGAATGTTTGCACAAGTGATTATTTATTTTTTTATAACTTTTCATCAATCGAATGTAGTTTACCTTTTTTCTTATTATAGAAAAAAACTCGCTGATGTGGGCCTTAATTAGGTTAATTATAAGCTATATAATTTCTTTACGATACGGATCATTGAAGGAATGTGTGAAGTACAACTCTGGTTTATGTGTATGTCATGTTTCTTATTACAGAAAAAATTTTGCTCATGTTGGCCTTAATTATCGCTGATGCTGAACTTAATTAGGTTAATTATCTTTTATATTATTTATTTACGACACGGATCATTAAAGGAATGTGTGAAGTACAACTCTGGTTTATGTGTAGGTCATATTTCTTATTACAGAAAAAAGTTTGCTCATGTTGGCCTTAATTATCGTTGATGCTGACCTTAATTAGGTTAATTATCTTTTATATTATTTCTTTACGACACGGATCATTTAACTTTTAATTACTTTTTAGTACATATTTGTTCTATTAAATCCTAAAAATAAAAACCACAAGTCATACCCGTCCATCGGACGAGTTATATATATATATATATATATATATATATATATATATATATATATATATATATATATATATATATATATATATATATATATATATAGAGTGAGATTGGATCATTTAAAAAGTTGATCTCAAGAGAAAAGTAGAGAAGTGATCTCAACCGTTAGATCTCTCTCCTTTCCCCTCCTCTTTTTCGCACCAAACTACAATGACCCGATTGCAACTTTTTAAATTATCCAAGGTTTATTTTGTAATATCTCCAAGGATCATATATAATGCCTAAATTTTTTCATTTTTTTATTTTTCTCTAGTTCAATTCTCTCAGCTCATTCCACAATAAACACGCTCTTCCCTGTGATTATTGTTGGCCTTTATAACGGGATCTATGGTCTAAACGTTTCAATCACAAGTATACCAAATGAATGTTGTGCAAAGATTAAATAAACTGTAAATGTGTTTATGTATTAATCAAATATGTCATCATATGTTTACAAACAAATGTATCGTGTATATATACTGTAATGAAAGGGTACATGAACCATTGTGTCGGTTCTGTGATATGAGCAGTTATTGATAACTGCTATGTGACGGTTGTAACTGCTTCGTTGACTTTTCTAATGGTTGACTTTTGTTGACCGGGTCATTTGGGTTGTGACGGGTTAACTGGTTGGGTCGATGGTGATTAACCCAATATTCTCCCCCTTAATCACAATCGGCTTGTTTTAGATCTTTGACTCCAATTAGTTGTCTCATCGTGAGGAATCTGATCTTCGGTAATGCCTTTGTCAGTATGTCAGCCTTCTGAAATTCTCCACTTATAAATTCGACTTGTAGGTCTTCTCTTTTGACGCATTCTCTTATAAAGTGGTATTTTATATCAATGTGCTTACTTCTTCCGTGGAATACGGGATTCTTCATTAGTTCGATGGCGGACTTGTTGTCTACCAAGATTGTAACCTTTTCTTCTTCCGTGTGTGTAAGCTTGCTAGCGGTCTCTTTAACCATAATGCTTGTGTTCTTCTTCTTTGTTCTGCAATGAATTCGGACTCACATGATGATAAAGCTACCGTGGCTTGCTTTTGTGTACTCCGGTGATTGGTGATTCACCGTAGTAGAAGATAATTCAGTGGTGCCTTTGCCTTCTTGAGTGTTGACTCCGTGAGCTTTGTCACTATAACCTTGTATCTGTTTTCTTCCATTGTACTTGTAGGTGATTCCATAATCTTTTGTTCCTTTAACATAGCGTAGTACTTGCCTTATAGCTTTCATGTGTTGTTCCTTGGTTCTTGCATAAAACGACTAAGTAATCCAGCGGAGTAACTTAAGTCGGTCTTATATGTAACAAGTATCGTAAGCATCAATCAAGCTTACGTATTCGATTGAGTTGACCGTTGTTTCTTGATGTTCTTTGTTAGTCTTGTTCACGGATCCATAGGTATTAAAGTTTCGTTGCGATCTAGCATTCCAACTTCTTTTAGGATCTTGCTTGCGTGGGCGGATTGCTTTATTGATATGTCACCTCCGGTTTGTGTGACTTCAATTCCTAAGTAGTAGGATAGTAATCCTAGGTCACTCATCTCAATTTCTCTTCCATTTGAGCTTTGAACTTGTCTATTTCCTTCTTTGGTGTGCCGGTGATGATTAAATCATCCACATAGACTCCTACTAAGTATTGAGTCTTTTCACTTCTTTATGTATGTGACTTGTTCTAAAGCGCACTTCTTGAAATCTAAGGACTTCAAGGTATTATCTAATGTATGTTCCATGCACGTGGTGCTTGTCTTAATCCGTATAGAGCTTTTATCAATCAGACTTTTCCATTTTCTTTTATAAATCCTTCGGGTTGTGTAACATACACTTCTTCTTTTAAGTCTCCATGCAAATGCGATTTGACGTCTAGGTGATGTACTTCCCATTTGTTATTAGCGACTATGGCTAATAGTAATCGGACTGTTTCCATTCTTGCTTCTGGTGCAAAGACTTCTTCAAAGTCTATGCCATGCTCTTGTATGTAGCCTTTTGCTACTAGTCTAGCTTTATGCTTGACTATATTTTCATTAGCATCTTTCTTGGTCTTGAATACCCACTTTAATCCAATGGCTTTATGTCCTTTTGGTAGAGTGGTTAGTTCCCATGTATTGTTTCTATTAATGGAATCTAATTCGACCTTCATTGCTTCGATCCATTTTTGATCGTTCGATGCTTCCTTGTAATTCTTGGGTTCATATTCAGCTAGTAATAAATGCTCGGGTAGAACTTCCTCGGTGTTTTCATATAAATCATTCAATTTTCTAAAACCTTGTAATGGTGTGTAATCAAAGTCTGGATGTAAATTCCGAGTTGTAATTGAGTTGCTTTGATTGGTTGAATGTCTTGAGGTAGTTGGTGTAATTCGAGTATTTATTCTTGATGAAATTGTAGATGGTGTGCGAAATGTTTGTGAGGGTGAGTCAGTTGCTGATGTTTCATATTCATGATCATCGTTTGCAGGGATATCATCGTCTTCTTCATCTGGATGGTTTTCGTTTTCTTGATGTTCATCAGTGGCTTCAAGGTTTTCGACTTTGAAGTCAAACCATTCGGGTTCATCGTTGGTGTGTTCATCTAGGTAATCCTTCCAGTCCCATGCTTCATTCTCCTTAAATTTCACATCTCTACTAACACATATTCTTTGTGTTGTTGGATCAAACAATCTATAAGCTTTTGATCCTTGTTCGCTTCCTAAGTATACCATTTTGTTGCTTCTATCATCTAACTTTGTTAGATGCTGTGATGGTACCTTTGCATATGCTATGCAGCCAAAAACTCTTAAAGTTTCTATGTTTGGCTTTTTCTTCTTAATTGCTTCATATGGAGGGATGTCTTCTAAGGCTCTTGTAGGAACGCTGTTTAGAATGTATATTGCGTGTCTAACAGCTTCAGCCCAAAAGTTTTGTGGCATGTTAGTTGGTCCTATTTCTTCGTTCAACTACTCCATTTTGTTGTGGTGAGTAAGGTGCGGTTAGTTGTCGTGCTATGCCGTTTTCTTTGCAGTATTGAGTGAATTCGTTAGATGTGAATTCTCCTCCACGATCGATTTTAACATTTTCAATGTTATCCTTAGCTCCTTCTCTATTGTTTCTTTGTATTCCTTGAAAGTACCGAAAGCTTGATCTTCGTGCTTAGGAAATCGCCCACATATATCTTGAGTAGTCATCTACTAACAAGAATATATATCTCTTTCCGGATGGTGTTGGTGGTGTTATTGGTCCATAAATCTCAAGTAAACTAAATCTAATGGTGATGTTGATCTAGTTTTGCTTTCTTGGGAAATGGTGCTCTGCTTGTGTTTACCAACTAAACAAACATCACAAATTTGTGTTGTATGTTTAATGGCGGGTATTCCTTGAACTAACTCCTCCGAGTCATAGATTTTAATGATTCAAAGTTGAGGTGTCCTAATCGTGCGTGCCATAACCAAGTGTTGTCACTTAGGTTTGCTAATAAGCAAACAGTGTGCCTATCTTCGGACTTGCTTTGTATAGACGGTTTCTTTGTCTTGTGACTTTCAAGAAGATTTTGTTGTCCATGTCATAAAGTCGTAGTTCATCGTCAGTCATTACAACTTTACAACCAATTTGATAAATTGTCCAAGGCTCAATAAATTGTTTTCAAGCTAGGAATGTAATAGACTTGAGATATGATTCTTTGTTTCGTCTTTACATTCTAATAGAATTGAACCTTTTCCTTTAATCTCTACATGAGATCCATCTCCGAATCTTACTTTTCCACTAACGTTCTCATCTAGTTCTTTAAAGTGTTCTCTTATCCCGTCATATGGTTACTAGCTCCATTGTCTAAGTACCATTGACTATCGACACTTGTCTCTTTATATCCTACATCTTCTTCGTGTAGCGAGACCTTTTGATCTTCTAGCTTTGTTACATGTGGGTCTTCTAATATTGCCATTAATAAGGTAGGTTCTAAGTCCTCCTCGACAAGATTAGATTGCATACTAGTGTTTGGTTTTGTATAACACTTAGATGCATAATGACCAGTTTTATTGCACTTGTAACATCTAACTTTGCTAAAATCAATATTACATTTGTTGAAGTGATTGTGAGTGTTTTCTCCATCCTTCTTCGTGGTTATTTTATCGTGGTTCTTCCATCCTTTATATTTTCCACGTCCACGTCCTCTCGAAATTTTCCTCTATTGTCATATCGTGTGAACATCGGTTTGTCTTGTTTGTCCACTTGTTTTCCTTTCTTGAACTTAATCCTTTCTTCGTAGGTCTTAAGTCTTCCTATTGCCTCTTCTAATGTCATTTCACTTAGATCGAATATCGTTCTATAGATCGACTATTTGAGATACCTTTCGGTCTGACATTTAGTAATTTCCGTACTAAGGTTTCATCTTCTATTGTGTGTCCTAGATTAGCGTCTTTGTTTACGAGAGTTGTGAGTTTGGTGGTGAAGGTGTCGATTGTTTCATCTTCCTTCATATATAACATCTCAAATTAATTTGAGTGTTTGTAATCTTCTTGTTTAACTCTGTCTTCGCCAGCGTGTCTAGTTTTCAAAGCATTCCAAATGTCTTTTGCGGTTTTGTGCTTTGTTATTTGAAGTAATTGTTCTTGAGCAAGGCTTGATAAAGGAAAGCAATAAGCGGTTTTATCTTTTTCTTATTGGGTTGAGTCGTTTGATCGGCTCAATTGTTTCCCATAAACCATTCGCTTAGAGAATGATTTGCATTCTAATTGCTCATAATGAGTAATTCGCGGGCTTTAGGATTGGGCATTGAAATTGGGGTGTACTATTCGAAATGTAAGTACCGGGTTCCTTTTTACCACTGTCGTTTGTCATATCTTAAAATGACAATAAATCTCCAATAAAGAATTTTTAACACAAAGTGTTTTATTTTCAAAAATTCTTATTTCTTAAAAATGAGCTCTTAATGTTTTATCTTCCTCAAATGGGTGTAAAACTTTTCTAGGTATAGTTTTAACAATTTTTAAACTATCCTCGGAGATTATAAAATTTAAACTGAATAACCTAAGGTTAATTACTCCTTACAAATTATTCCTAATCGATTATTCTAAGTAGTGTAAAACTAGGTTAGATATACTATACAAAATATGATAAGATTTTAATAATGTTTTAAAATAACTTATCAATCTAAAAAGCGTATATATCAAAATATATAATGTAAAAATAGAGTGGTTTTGAAATCTTTGGAACCTGGAGGGGTTGATGGTTTAACCCGATGCCTTAACTAAAATAAAATCCTTGAGTGCCCCTTAACCTTGTACACGCGTCCTTCTTATAATATTGTTATCTCTTGTTTTGAGATAACAAAAACCCAGCAACGTCTCTTATTTATTTCTTTGAGATCTTGTGTTTTCGTCTCTCTCTCTTCAAGAAGATAACGTTTTATCTTCTTTCTTCTATCTCCAAAATCAACGATGGTTTACCGGCCTCCTTTTTTTTTGATGGCTGTGGTTTTGACCGTCCTTTTCTGCTATCTCCGGTGTGGTGTTCCTTTTACGAGCACCTTTAACCCTTTTATTTGAAACCTAGGGTTTTGGCTTATTTGGGGGTTTTCTGATCCGTGAGTATTTTTACGATTGGAGTTTGCTAATGAATCAATTGGGGTTTTCAATTGATCCTTCTAGGCTTGATTTCGTTTAAGAACAGGTGTGTTCATTCTAATTCGAATCTTTACTTTGTGCCCTAAATGATGACACTCGTATTAGTTTTTATTTTGAATCAAATGGTTAAACGATTTGAGTTCGTTTTCTGATCCTGTTTGGATTGGGTATATGAAATTGGTTTCGTAAAATTTTTTGCGAGTTTGATTTGTTGTCGGGTTGTGAGTAATCACCAAGTGATTATACCCCTGTTGCGACAAACGATTGAGACACAAAAATGATGTCTGGATTTGTGTTCTTAACGATTTGCAAAAAAAAAATTTAGTCGAAACTGGTCTTGTGTTTTTTTTGATTCTGGAACTTTTACGAGTCAGGGTAAATGATGATTGTTGGTTGATAGACCAAACCGCTCTGATACCAATTGTTGGCCTTTATAACGGGATCTATGGTCTAAACGTTTCAATCACAAGTATACCAAATGAATGTTGTGCAAAGATTAAATAAACTGTAAATGTGTTTATGTATTAATCAAATATGTCATCATATGCTTACAAACAAATGTATCGTGTATATATACTGTAATGAAAGGGTACATGAACCATTGTGTCGGTTCTGTGATATGAGCAGTTATTGATAACTGCTATGTGATGGTTGTAACTGCTTCGTTGACTTTTCTAATGGTTGACTTTTGTTGACCGGGTCATTTGGGTTTTAACGGGTTAACTGGTTTGGTCGATGGTGATTAACCCAATAATTATTGCTTATAATCTCCACATGATCAAAACAACAAACACGATCTATTATCAGATTCATTAATCATCTTGTTTTAATGTCTCATATAGCCGATCAAAGTAAGTTTAAAATATGTTTTGATTATCATCTTGTTACTCTTTTTATCAAAGATCAGATATAAAGCTTAGGGTGTTGGTTACAGATTTATTTGCACATAGTAGTGTTTGATATAAGATAGTTTTTTTGTTTTATGAAATTGGCTTTGGTAATCATCATCTTTGCATATAATTGTACCAATTTTAAGAGTTTATTGGCATGATTCATTGTATATAATATTTAATTGAAACGAAGTTGAGAAATAAATATGTTTACAAAAACTGCACCCCAGGTGTTTGATAAAATGTCTGAATGAGATTTTATAACTGCGATGCACTAATTTTACACTGTGATAATCTAATTTTTGTGAAATGATTTTAGTTACACTGTGATGCCCTAATTAATTTAAGAAAGAAGATTTTAGATTTGTATGAAAACAGTCGCTAAGACAATTGTATCGAGTTCAGGTTTGTTGCTATTGTACGTATCACCACGTCACCATAACATGTGCTATTACACATATATTTGTTTGTTATTATGACGACTAGCTCAAAAAATGATAGTTGGTTACATGGTTGCATGTTGTATTTTCTTGCAACAGTTGAAAGTTCCATGTGTAGAATATAAGATCATAGCCTTCTCGTATATGTTACGGTTTAAATCAATTGTTAGAAGATATTGCTACATGCACCTTATCTGTTGTTTATAGTTATATATTCTAATCTAATGCTTATGTTTGTTTTAATTTATGTTTTCGAGCTTCGACAGTGCCTTAAGATATCAATTAGTCACTGGAAAAATTATTCATTGAAACTTTATATCTTATGGGTGTTGGAGATTCAATCGGATCAGGTGTTTGGCTAAATTGAAGAGAGTCATGCAAACACTATTTTTTGTTTAGGAAATGCATTGAAGCAAGGGACTACAAGGGTTAACTCTGTTATTTTGCGATTAGTTTGGTTGTTAATCTTAAAAAATTTTGAATATTTTTTGCCTTACATAAAAATAAATTGGTTTTGTTTAGGTGGTACCGTTGGATTCAGGTTGGAGACCATTCTAAAACTCACAGATACTCGTGTAAGGAATAGTTGAATGACTCTTATGCATTATCTTTGTAAGGTACTCATTTCTTTTGACTTCATATATATTATTGTCCTAGGTCATCAACATAACACTTTGATATCTGGAGCAGCATATGATTGCTTGCTTTCGCCTTTTTTACATGATAGTCGTTGCTTGATGCCAATAGGTTCTTGTTGACAAATTACCTAAAGTCGTTGATTGTAAGAACCAAGCTATAAACGGATGCACTAAAGTACCTCAAATAGATTCACTAAAGTACAAAAAAATGTACTAAAAAAGTACCTCAAATTTTTCCAAGGATCTTGGAAGTTTGGAACCCGCGTCAAAGGTAATCTATATGGAGCTTTAAGAAATTCTTATAAGAGAGCTATTCTGGATTTTCGTTAAGTTTGATGTTTTTGATTATTTTTTGCTAGATGCAACTGAATTTATTGGCAGAGAAAATGCAAGTGATTACTAGAGGATTGTCTACAGTGATTTGGGAAAAACAAATTGCTAAAAAAGAAGGACATGTATCAAAAAATTCCATAAATAAAGACTATCTGTTAACCACCTAGGCTTACTTATCTAGTTACTTATCATATATCAGGAGTACTCAAGAGAACAAAAAATCTTGTGATTACAACAGTTGTTAAATACTACTATCGTTATTGAAATATTGAATGAGTTAATTGTTTAAGTTACACATGCTGTTCTATCAAATTTCACACTAATTGCTCATGTCAAAAGAGTTATGAAGCTAAAAATGAGCTCTGAGGACTGAGGGTATGATTATACATGTTAAAAAATAACCCTCCATATGTGGATTAGCAAAGTAACAACTTGAAACAAATATTAGAGTATAGCTCTCTGGAAAAGTACTAAAACAAAAGTAATATTATTTCATATAATATTAGGCTACAAAACTCAACTTAGTCCAAAAATATTAAACGAATGTCCTAATGTGATACAAACCGATGCACTAAGGTACATCAAATGAATGCACTGAAATACAAATGAATGCACTAGAATATATTTATGATTCAAATGTGTTTCATACTGAATCTACAATACATGCATTAGGATTATAGATTATTAATCTTCTTATACCACCGTGCATACAAAGAATTTTATTCTCAATAAGCGTTGCAAGTGGAAGATGATTAAATAATGAATACCATAACGGTCATTATTGTTCTAAATTTCAAATATATTTTGCAACAATGTTTTGCATATTGTACTCATGGTAGAGCACAAACCTGACTAAAAAGCTTTTGTGATGTGAATCTAGTACAGGAATGCTACGGATTAAAGGCTGCTATGAGTATTTCAAGATTTTGGATGGTCTATGATGCACTAGTTGTTAACCAATTGATGCCCTAAATTAGTTAGTGTAATGCATTACTTTATACACTATGATGCATTACTTTGCTGGACTTTTGGACTTTGGTTTTTCTACTAATTGGTTTTTTGCTATATGGTTTTTCTACTTTGGACTTTGGTTTTTTTACTATTTGTTCAATCGATAAAAAAAACTGCAAATAGAACAAAGAATACTTGACTAATAGTCATATAAATCTCATTCTAAATATATGAATTTGACAGTGTATGGAGTGGATGCTAAAGTGCATAACTGATGAGTGTGTAAATACTCATCATTTTTGTTCCTTCTGCACTGCAAAAACAGTCAAAAACACTTTAAAAAGTCTCAAAAAGACAGAAAAAAATATTTAGACTGTATTTTATGCAATAATTGTCAAAATCTAGTCCCTGGGTATTCAAAACATGTAATTTTTCATAAAAGGCCCTCAGGAATTTTTAAGTTGTCAAAATTAGCCTCATAAAGCTCGGTTTTGCAAAATGGCAACTTTAGTCCTCGAATTTCAAAGATTGAATGAATTACCCCGGGACATTTTAATTTGAAAACTATTATTTTTGGTCCTTGGGAAAATCAAACTTGTCATAATTGGTCCCTATGATGAATATTGGATAATTACAGTTCGGTCCCTTGGTTTTGGTGGAATTGCAAGAATGGTCCTTGTGTTAATAGCTACAAACCAAACCAAGCCCATTACAAACCAAACAAAACCCTTTTACACTTCTTTTTAATAAACCTTTTTACCCTTTTTCCTCCTCCTTCTTTAATCCCAGAAACCAAACAAAAAAATAAAAAAACCAAAAGCTTATGGCGCCAATTTTCCCTCCTTCCCTCCAATACCACCATCTCATTCAACCACTTGCCTGCAAAAACTCACCAAACACTCAACCCACTCCTTGTTCCCTCTCACTGTCAGTCTTCCCCATCACTTTCATCTTGGAAGATGCAAAAGAGAGTCAAAGGAAAGCACAAAATGTTGGTCTTGGCTGTTTTTCCTGACAAAAAGGAAGCACACAAGCAAGAGAGACGACCCATCTTCTTAGTATAAATAGTTCATTGTATGCCATTGATATAGGCAGTCTTAGTTTTTTTTTTTATTTTCCAGTCTAGAAAAGTCATGTTCTAGCACCATTTACTTTTTATCTGTCATTTAATTTTAATGTACTGTTTAATCTCAAGTTAATGCATTTTCAGTTTTTTTAATTCCAATACTTGCAGTTTACTTTTTATTCATGTACACTGAATCTTAATGTTTGTTGGAAGTTGTCTAAGGGTATTTTGAAGTTAGTTATATTGATGCAAATCGAGGTCACTTAAAGCTCACGCCATTTTTTAAAGCAGTTTCATTCGTTTACGCCTTTCGTTGTTTGGATTCATTAATTTTGTGGGTCAAATTGGGTCAAAAGGGATTTTGATTCAACTTGGGTTTAAAATCGCTTAGGCAAAGGTTTTGATTAAATTGTTGAGTTGGAAAATAGTTTACACAGTTTCATTTGACTTTGAAGTTAACTTTGAAAAAAAATGAGAAAATGAGTTTCATCGGTTTTAGCTTGGCGGTTTGAGTAAAATTTTGATCAAGTAAAATTATAAAAATAAAATCACTAGGTTGCTAGCTTGTTTATTTTGGGTTAAGAGGAAAAAAATCAAAAATTGGTTTACTTAGTCTATTGATTGGCCAAAGTGGGCCATTTGGGTGATTTATCATTACGAGCATGGGTGAGTTGATATTTTCGACTTATTTATAAGTCGTAAAAGTTTCTTCAGCGATTGTGGGGCAAAGTAAAATTTGGGTAGGTCGACTTCAGTGCCCTCAAGCTCGAAGCCACCTCACGCCTAGCTTATCCAAAATAAGCTCAAACAGTCCTGGGTGAAATTTTTGACCGATCGAGATCACAGCAGCTACGTCTTCACTTTTTAATGCTTATAAGGTGTCACTTTTAGCTTATTTAATTTTATTTAGTGATCATTAGTTGATATTAGTTTAGGATTAGTTATCTTAGCGCTTGTTGTTACCCTTTATTTGCTTATTTTCCTATATTTAGTAGCTTTAGGATTCCCTAGTTTAGATAATGCCAACTGCTTATCACTCTTCATTTTAGCTCATTCCGTTAGGCCTAGCTTATTTTAATTCTTATTTGCTTGTTCGGCCTTTTGTTCTTTTTTATAACCGCATTTGTTGCTCATTTGGTTGTCACAAAAGCTAAAAGGACTGTTTGGTTGGGTTCAATCCAAAAGCGATCAATAAATTGTTCATTCACTTATTAGTTGAGTTTTAGACAAAAGTTTTATAACACTTTTATATTTCGATTGCATTTTAATTTCCAAAAAGCCAAATTGAAAAGAAAAGAGTAAAAATTAATTTTGCAAAAGGGAGGCGGTGGACTGAGACCTCTCCCTTAGATAGGATGATAGAAGGGTACCTGGATGCCATGCGCCCTTGGGACTTCTATTGGTTTTAGTTTGCACCATTTAATATTTAAGGTAGTTTGCTAGGTTGTAGCTTATTAACTTATTTCATTTTTAGCAGCTTATTCGTATAAGCTGTTGATCCCATTTTATTTTTCACTGATCCCCCGTAAAGTAAAGTAATTCCTGTGATTTTTGCAATTTTTTATAAATTAGTTTAGTATTTTTAATTAATTAATTAGTGTTAAATCGTTTTTAATTCGTAATAAATAAAATATAAGTCAAAAAATACGTCTTTTCTTAAAATTATTTTTAGTCATTTAGAATGTAGGAAAATTGTTTTGCACTCGTGGGACTTAAATTGCATATTTTTCACTTTCGTGGCTCGGTGAGTTCCCTTTTTCAGCGCGTTTAATCGATTTTAAATATAGAATTAAAATGACTTCAAAGTCTTTATTAGATTTAATTTCCTTAGTGTAATCAATCATAACCCCTTTCCTGTTCAATATCACCCGATCACAGATTCGTTGTATTACAGTTTTCACACCTCGTTGGGACTTAACGACCCGGGGAAACACTAAACTCCTCTGGACTTAATTGCTTTGGTTTCAGGCTGTCTGGCTTTTATTATGGTTGACCATTCACAAGTGGTTGACTTGTGTGATAAAAGACTGACCGTCAGGAGCCAATCAATAACGTAATACAAAACAACATGGAACGTTCATAGATAAAAGTTATCCCACTTTTGAACTAGCGCAAAGGCATTGGTTTTGAATATGTGTAACCGGATAAGTAGAAAATACCATTTACATCTTGTGTAGTAAACTCCCTATTGTAAAGAAGATATACAATCTGTATAGATCTTGTATATATTGGTATCGTGTTCAGAAATATGAATTGACTTCAGCTTCAAGATTTCATTATAATAAAGTTCCATATTCTATATTTTTGGTTTTAATATAAATCTCTTTCTTTATCACATTCATTGCTTTGGAATGTTATTATCAGTGGATGATGTAACATGTGATATCTTCGTAGAGTCTTTCTTTGAAAGCTAGTCAACTTGAATCTTTGCTGGGTCATTAATCGTGTTTGTCTTATCATTGTTTGGAGCCGCCTTTTCGTCAATTTCATGAACCTAAAAGTATTGCACTTGTTTTGCTTTTATGATACAAACGGATGCACTAAAATTCCTCAAACAGATGCACTAAAGTGCCTCAACAGATGCACTAAAGCAATATATGAGAATGAACACATCCATTAATGTAAATGATAAACAAATGCATATACCGAATGTAACGGAGATGAAGGTCTAAAGTTGTATTGTAAAACCCTAAAATCGTAAACGTGTGAAATGACCATTTTGCCCTCAAATTAAATAACTCGAAAACTCATACGTTAATCTCATTAATTACGTTTAACACCGGCTTCACAAATAAATTACGCAAGACAATGATAAATGAATTACACTTATGTTTACGAATTATCTTCATATCACACATTATAATGTCATTTAGCCTAAATTATATAAACTAAGTAAATGTAAACATTTAAAATTGGTAACCAACCAATTATTGATTTGGTCTCCATAATTCACGCCCTCCCCTCCCAATCTCAGTAAATATGACGCCCCATATCTTTTTTTTATTCTCCCGTTTACTCTCCTATTAACTACCCATTTATTTCCCCTAAAACAAACCCTAAACCACCTTAAAACAAATGACGGCAAAACCATCTTTTGCCACTGTCTTTCAGTCGACACCAAGGAGGACTCAAGGTAGGCTGTCGTGGGTTACAAGGCTACGTGGGTGACTGTTAATGGTTGCTGTGAACGTGGTGATCTTGATCATGGGTTCCTGATTCGAAGGTGATTTTGGTCGTGAGTTGCAGATCCGAAAGGGTGTGGCTGCTTTGTTTTCGGCCTAGTCTTGGTCTTTTGTTCTCTTTTCTCTCGATCACACAAGGGTATGATGTCAATAATCTCGTTTCCATTTTCTCCTTCCTTATTGTTTTGTTAGTCGTGGCTTATACTTGTTCCAATTGGGTGCATGTTATTCGACTAAGACCTCACTTGAATTGATACGTTATAATGTTACATAAAATCATAACCTTGGCCACGCAAATAATGAATGAAAGTCCACATATATTCGACCTTTAAACCTGGAAGTAACGCAAGAAATAAACAATGGGTTCGTGATCGCATGATCTCGTTTCGTGACTGTCTTATGGTGTAAAATCGGGCTCATTTAAATACGTGAATCAAGGGTTTAATTATGTATGTACGTGCATGGGAGCTGTATAACGCATGGTTGATATCTTTTCTGTTTTGAGTCATTCGTACCTGTTGGTTATTTAGTCACCATGTTGGTTTGAAAACTGGTTATAAAAGTGAACAACTAATATGGTCATGCATGTGGATATATACGTAATATAAAATTGATCATAATGTGATTTCATGTAAATGGTGGAGCGTCAACTTGAGTACGCATGTGTGTATTCGAGAGGGTGTGCATGGGGTGAGTTAGAGTAGCCTTAAAATGGGTATGTCTCGGTGTGGCTAATAGTCGAAAGGTGTGTAAGTGTTTGTGTGTACCGAAATGTGTGAAAGTGTGGGAAATATATGTCGAACATGGGGACCGGAAACATGCAGATTATATTCGAGTGTGGGTGTAACATAAGGATGTTGTTGTCTCGTTAATCACGTATGTTACCTCGTTAAATTTCTATGTCATGTGTATGGTTACATGTGTAGTTTAGTGTGCGTTAACTGATTTCTAAAAGTATGTAATAATCGTATGTTGATCGTCACGGTCTAAACTAATGTCAAGAGTACACTAATACAATTATTAAACGGAGGAGTCTAAAATTTCCATTTGATATAAGTTATAGTATAAACCATAAAGTGTATTTAATTGACATTCTAAATACTAAACTTGATAATTTATATATCGAGCCCTAAACTTATATAGATTGTCAATAATAACCCTAATCTATAAGGATTGTCACTTTTAATACTCTAACTAGAATAAATGGTAACTTTGACTATAAGGACTAATATTGCTAAAACGGGAACTTACTAAATATGCAAAGTTGACTAAAAATGGAAAATTACTAAAAGTGGAAACTTTCTAAAAATGGAAAGCCGTCTAAAATAAGTAATCTGATCTTAATAAGCGTTATTTAATTCATAGGTTCCGGACGGCGGGATTGATTCATCGTGTGACCTTACGTTTCTATTTGCTTGCTTCGATTGAGGTACAGATATTCTATCCCTTTTCAGTAGGGATTTCTCATGACTTTCTGATCCTTTGACTTTGTTCTCTTATGATATTTCATTGCTATGATTCCTTTGCTATTGACCCTCTGATATTGACTTTTGCTATTGACCCCTCTGTTACTGAACTATTGATATTGAACCACTGTTAGTGACCCCTCTGTTATTGATTCTCTATTACTGAACCTCTGATATTGAACCTCTGTTACTGAACCCTTGATATTGGACTTGATATTGGACTATTGTTATGAACCTCGAATTGTGACCTCCGATATTGAACCTCGATTATGATGGTGATATATATTGCTACCTGTGGATCTTTGTTTGACCCTTGATTTATACCGAGCCAAATCATTAACTAGTCATGGAGGTACCATGACCGTGTCATTGATGCACCAATGGCATGACTCCGGTGTACGGTGATGTTACACACGTCCCTTTCATTGCTCGATTATGAGCTCGATATATATTGTATGGCCACTATTTGTCTATGCGGGCGTATGGATGCATCCTAGATCATGCTTGTCTTGTTCTTGATATATATATATTACGGTGATGTGGTGCGTGTGTGCAATACACCCCTCACATCTTGGGAGCTAGCTACTCCACTTTGTTCTTGAGGTCTCCCTCCTATTGTTTGGTATTTGAGGTCACCCTCCAGAATCGATGGTTACTATTGATTCTTGGGTGCTATTGCCACTCACGATATTCTTGTATTGTCTTTGTTGGCTCGGGATGGATTTCGACAACCCTTACCTTTGTTGATATACCTATATTGTACCGTCTGTTTACCTCAACGCACCATATTCTGTATTGACTGCCCGTTACTCTGTACCCTTATGTGACTCATCCTACTACCATTCCATTCACGTACCGGGTTATGATATGATTATTGAATCTGATTATGTTATTACATGTTCTATGTGATTACTGTTTATCCTGCTACGATATGATTAGTATGTGATTATATGATTTGACTGTTGTCATCTGAATGTATGTTATCTTACTGTCATGTGAACCTTGATTGGCCTAATAATCATGTTTGAGTGTAATCGGTTGATGTATATGTTTATCATGGATCCCTTCGATTAATTGTGTTCATGGGCTACTGATTATCTGTTGATGTCCTTATTGCTACTTGTTAACCTGCCATGCTTATATATCTGTTATGATACTATGATGTTATAAACTGTAGGTTATTTGTCTTGCCTGACTGCCATGCTCACCTCTTAATTAATTGCTTCCGCTTGTTTTAGTTTTCCATTGGGCTTATTTATATTCTGATTTCCTGATTTGATTGCATGCTATTCTTATGTTGAGTGGATGCGACGTCTGTTATGCTTGATTTGGTTTCGGTGCTTGTATGTTTGTTTGCTTATATGTGATTATATGTATGTTCTTGATGCGTTGCTTTGCTGTGTTCTCCTTTTTATCTGTTCTTTCTGGATATCTGTATAATTGTGTTTCTGCAGGATCCTCATTAACTCATTGTTCTCATTTTATTGCGACCTTTTTATCAGTTTTCTTATTTCATTTGTATCTCTGATTTCGTTTAGCTTTCGCTTTGTTATATCTGTTCACTGGGCTTTTTAAGCTCAGCCGCATTTCTTTTCCTGCGGCAGGTCTTTAGGTTGGAAGATGGGCTTGGATGGGCTGAATGTTGGATTATCTGAGTGGACTAACCGTAGTTACCTTATTACTTTGGATTGAATTGATGAGCTATTGTTTTTGTTTTCATTTCATATTGGTCATATTGGAATTTATGTTTTCTTCATAAGTCATTCGTTTATATGACTTGGTAAATCATTTTATAACGTTTCCGTTTACCAAATTTTAATTGTATGTTCTGATATGACACCAGAATGTGACACTTCTACCCTTGTCGGGTTGGGGTGTTACATGTATATTATAAAGAGTATATTTCTTTTGTGATTAGGAGAAAAAATATCAACCGAAAAATATAATTGGACAAAAAATTGCAATAAACATACAAATAACTGGACATGTTATAAACGAATTAATTAACCCTTTTACCAAAAAAAAATGTTATAAACGAATTAATCATATTATAAACTTAACTTGCCAATCATAATATAAGAGATGCATTTTGCATTGATGAGTGATGCTACAATAAGAATGCAACGTCTCCTAATATAAAATAAGCTAAACAAAAACTGGAAAATAATATTTTTACAAGCTAAGCAATGACTATCTTCAAATTCTTGCAAAATTTGAAACATTCAGAGAAGCCTCTCAAATCGTTTACCTTTCGATGCCTTTAAAGTCGTCATCTTGTAACAAATCATCAGCGTTGACCAAGAACAATTCTCGTCTGACAAAATCATCTTCGTCACTAAATTCATCCATTCTAGGAAGTTGCAGATGGGGACATGTCAAATGTCTATTGCTAAATAGAACCTGAATTAGTTGAACAGTCATTATGAGCTGAACAATCATTATGTAATATTTCATATAGATGCCTTATTTTTTTTTTATTACATATGGCCTAAAATGTACACAAATTAGTATATTGCCAAACACCGCTTAATAATCATCATGCAATATTTCATACAGATGCCTTATTATTCTAATACAGATGCACTAAAAATGCATAGAAATTATTATATTGCCAAACACCCCCAATGTTTACTATATCCTGAATAATCCTTATGCAATATTAAACAATTGTAATGTATAATGTTGATGCACTAATGTATAACACGGATGCAATAAGATCTTACCCTTTGGCGGTCTTGGCGTGAGTCCACCAATGCCCATTGTTAAATACTATAGCGTGTCATGCGTAGTTTTTTGATGAAATTTGAGTTACTATCAAGTCAAGCCACAAGGTCTCGTTTTACCATTTTATTCTTTGGTTTTCCATTCTTGCACCAAGAAAGGTTCCACAAAGAACTCTACCATGCTCTTATAGTCCTACAAAATCATACAACAAATTAGTTACTTTTGATTAATCTACTAAATTACATAATAACCATTAAAAACGAGACTAATATACCTTGAATACAAAAGCATAAGAAGGTTTTGATCTGAAATTTTTCCTTTCTGCGGTAACAACAAAATGTGTATGAACAGATACCTGGTTGTGCATTTGATAAAACTTAAATTAGACTAGATTTTTATCTTGTGCATTTAGTGTACAGATACATGTTATTGTCACATTGTTATTGGACTTATGATGACTCAACAAGTAATACAATTCAAAAATTTGATAAACTTATTAACAAGAAAACATAATAAATTTAGAGATAAGTATCATGGGTTATCCAACCCAATACGATCCGTTACCAAAAAGTACCTATTTGAGTGGTTACAAAACCTCTGTGAGCCACCCAATTTTCCAATTGCTACATGGCCCACAGTTAGTGATGTTTATTAATGTTGATAGAGAAGAATTTATGATGCATGGTGGTAAACTGGTCAAAGGTTGAAAGTCCATCCAAAGTGGTTTATAATGCTAAATTACAACCTACTAAATCACACTCATAGATGCCCTAATACCTACCTTTTTGATGCACTAATCATACTCATATATGCTTTAATATGTCCATCAGTGTACTAAACATAAAACGGATGCCCAAGTATTTTCAACGATGCACTGAACATACAAATGGATGCCCAACTATGACCAACGATTCACTAAACATACAAACGGATACACTAAATATAAACACTAGTGCCTTAATATGTTTGACGATGTACTAATCATATTGACTGATACCCTAATATATTCATCGAGGCACTAAACATACAAACATATGCTGGAGTATTTACAACGATGCACTAAACATACAAATGGATTCCCCACTATGACCAACGATGAACTAAACATAAAAACGAATACACTAAACACACACACTTATGTCTTAATATGTTTGACAATGCACTAATTATATTCACTAATGCTCGAATATGTTTAACGTTGCACTTAACATAAACACATTTAACATGATGCAACAACCACAAACACAGATGCATTAATACAATCTGATGCCCTAACTTGTAATTATGATGCTAAAAATACACACACAGATGCCCAAAGATGTCATATAATATAATATTAAACATATAGTTCACAAATTAGTGCATCACAGTTATAGAATCTTTTTCAGACATTTTATCAAACACCTGGTGTGCAACTTTGATAAACACATCTTTCATGCATTTTTTTCGTCAAATTTGTTCCATATCTTATAGAAAACATTATGACATAATGATAAACTTATAACAAAACTTAAAAAAATCATTACATCATTGATTAAAATTTGATCAATAAATAAAATTAGTGAACTTACCTGTTAAATCTTGTTTTTTCTTCTTTTTTGGATGATTCAAGGTTCAAATTTCACCAATATTGGTGAATAACAACGTGATCTGAGTTGCGATTCCACTCAATAACGAGTGTTTTTTATGTGTTTTTATCGGTTTTGATGTGGTTTTCATTGGTTTTCAGTGAATTTGTGTTTATGTTTTTGATTTGAAGATTACGGTTGATTTGGATATGTGGGTTTGTATTTTTTTTGGTGTTTGTGATGGAGGTATAGTGTTGATGTTGTTGTGGTGCGGTGGTGCGATGGTGATTGGCAGCGGTCCGGTGGTTGTGTAGTGGTGGCGATGTAGAAGGTCAGATGGAGATGGTGAGTCTGTGTGTATTGGACTGAGTGAGTGGAACCAGCTACCCCTTATTTTTTGCATTGTTTATAAATTTAACCTGAGTTTGAGATGCTTACAAAATCTACCCTGTAACTTTTTTTTCCCGCTTTTTTTCTCTAATTACACTTTTCTATATATATATATATACTATATATATATATATATATATATATAATATATATATATATATATATATATATATATATATATATAGGCTATATATATAATTTATGTGGTGCATTCTATAAATGTGGTTATCGATTAACTTTTGCGTGGTCCCGATTCTTTTACATGGGTCACGCGATTTATTCTTTAGTGTATTTTTTATGAAGGATTGTGGCCGATTGGCCACAAAATTATAGCTAAACTATCTATATATATATATATATATATATATATATATATATATATATATATATATATAGGAGAGTTAACGTGAGATCGAACTTAAAGTTGTAAAAAGATTCTAGCAATAATACACATAAAATAATATTTTAATACAAATTAATATTTTGCAACTAATAACCAAATGATATATGAGTTTGGATTAGTGATACACTTTTGATACATTCTACACTAATAAATATTCCAAATCGATACACATACAAAACACGATCACATTACACTTCTAATCAAAGTGTATCAACAGGTTCGTAAATTTTAAAAGAAATCTATCGAAACTTTAATAATTTTAGTTGTAGTTAATAAGATTTTATTTTGTTGTAAGGAAAGTGTCATTTGTCAAATTTTAATTGAATCTCATTTTAACAACTTTAAGTTTGATCTTTGATTTTGATCTTATATATATATATATATATATATATATATATATATATATATATATATATATAATATAGATTTGTGTTCATATAGTGAACACATTAAAGTGAAATACAATAGGTACCAATAAAAATAGAGCATGTGGCATTGTCAATTAAAAAAAATCAGAATTAATTTAGAAATGTTTAGGGGTATTATGGGTATTTTGCTTCTACTAATTAATAATTAAATGTAAATGATTACTCTTTCTACCATAACCACCCGTTTATTTCTATCTCATTCTCTCTCGTAAAAAACACAAACCATTTCATTTTCAGAATCTGAAAACTACTCATTCAATAACCTTCAAGATATGTTTTTTGTCTCCTCTCACTCTACCAAATAAACTGGGCACTACTATATGTCTTTCTCCAATGGATGCCTTCAAGTTGTCACCGTTAGTTTTAGCCTCCAAACCACCGTCCTCTCAAAATCTACGACGAAACCAAATAACTAAAACTCTAATAGGCGAGAAACCGTCACGTTATAGTAAGGAAAGGCCACATCTCGAAAAACAGAGTATAAGTTTTAGGCGACGGCTTCTACCGCAAAGATCTTTGAAATCCAGTGGGTGTATATCAAAGGCACGAGCGTGTAACATTGCTACCTGACATTGGTTTTGGCTTTGGCTTTGTGCATTAACAAAATTCTAGTGATTTGTATAATTGTGTTAGTTTTGGTTTTATATACACAATTATATGCAGTAGTATTGTATCACGTTTTAGTAGTTAGTTAATATTGTATGTTGTAGTGTTGACAGTTTGATGAGGGGTTTGAATGTGTTTGTATCTTGTTATGTTTGAATTTGGTTTGTATTTCTGTTAGATGAGGTATCTTTAAAGTTGTTATTGGTGTTGGTTATTGACGGTAGTTAAAGTAGGATGAGATAGAATGGGTTTATGGTTTAAAATTTATTATAAAAACTTAATTTGTCATTAAAAATGTGTTATAAAAGTTAGTGTGTCATTATAAATGTATCAAAAAAATTTGGTGTGTTATTACACATATGCCAAGAAAATTTATGTGATAAATATAGTGTGCTACTAAAAATGTCACTAAAATTTTAATGTTATCGTATCGTGAAATTTAGTGTCATGACAAATATAAGATGTGTGTCAAAATGTATACGGATGTGTCATTCTACTAAAGGTGAGCCAATATGTCAAGAATGTATATCAAGTGTGTCGATATGTATAAGAATGTGTCATTTAATAATCGATAGTAAATCGTCTAAGAATGTGTATAAACTTTGTCAATATGTATAAGGATGTGTCACTTTATTAAAACGATGTAAGTGTGTCAATATATATAAAGATGTGTCACTCTATTAAAACGATATGTAAATATGTCTAAAGATGTGTATCAAGTGTGTCAATATGTACAAGAATGTGTCACTCTATTAAAACGATGTGTCAATATGTCTAAAAATGTGTATCAAATGTGTCAATATGTATTAAAATGTGTCACTTTATTAAACGATATGCCAATATTTATATCAACTATCTAACTCTTTAGAATGAGATGTATATAAATAAATTATGAAATGTGTCGTATCAATTGATTAATAACTATATATATTAAAATTATAAAATAAAAAATAAAAACAAACGATGTCATATTAAATAGTAATAAATTTTGTTAGTATAAAACTCAATATGGTCAAACAAAATTAAATAGTAATAAATTTTGTTAGTATAAAAAATTCAAGACATCAAAGAATCTCGTATGGAATAGGACGTGAGTTGTGAGTAACTGGGATGCAAATTATGCCATCTAGTTTAGAGTTATTTACTAGTATGCCACTCATTTAATTTATATCTAGTGACATCATTATTGAGACAATCGATGGTCCACAATGGATTTATCATAATTCATTTTTAAAGTGTATATCACAATAACGCATCCCTATATATATATATATATATATATATATATATATATATATATATATATATATATATATATATATATATATATATATATATATATATATATATATATATATATAAATTAAATTATTATGTAAATGTAATAAAATTTATACACAAAATGTGTAAGTGTTAAACCTTAAAAGACTAAACGCGAATGTGAATTCTCTGCTGAAAGTAAAAGACGTAAAATATGAACGCGAATGACATTAACAACTTAAACTGACATGGGAATATCGTTGACCGTTTAAAAGACGTTTAAATTAGACCCTAGTTCGAAGATACATTCGTAAACAAGAGTTCCTAAGAAATTAAAATATAAGCACAAAATGACCCGACTAGCACAAAATAAACTTAGCAGATTTAAATTTAGATAAAGGCATATAAAAAACTCTAATAGTTGCTAACCTAAGTTTAATGGTTGTCACAAACACTAACCGACTTATGGCTTATGAACAGTGCGACTTACCGGCTTATGAACAGTAGCACTCATTTGTTTTTATTTAATTTTGTTTTGTTTTGTAAATGCTATAATAGTTAATGTTTTAAGATCTGTTGTACACCAAGGTATACACTCCTCAAAACTACTCCCTTTGTCTTATAAAAATTGTTCAATGATAAAATAAACACACAGTTAAAAAAAAACATAATTATTATTATTTATTTATTTTTCTTTTTTTACTTTTTGCAAATTGATAGTTTTAACATTAATGAATTAATTACTTTTTTTTAAAAAAAGTGCGTAAAACAATTTCAAGTAAAGGTAATATAGTAATTTCAATCAAACTTTTGTATATACTTTTAGTAATAGACAATTAATTTAAGATAACTTGAAATAAATATGTAGACTAATATTGAGACGGAGGTAACATTTAAATATATATATATATATATATATATATATATATATATATATATATATATATATATATATATATATATATATATATATATATATATATATATATATATATATATATATATATATATATATATATATATATATCTTAACAGCACCGCCATGTGATACGGCAGGTCTTTGTGACTATATTTTGCGGCGAGCAAATGTTATTCGGTTACACATTTTTCAAATAATAATTGTACAAATGAATGCTAATTTATTATTAAGAACGCAAAATATTTCATATCTAAATAAACATAAGGTCCAACCGAAAGAAAGAAACATAAGTAGCATCTTTGAAATCCAAGTTAAAATAGACGTCATTACAAAATAAAAAGTAATTTGGAGAGCGGGTTGTTTTACCATATTCTTTTACCGGGCGGTGCACGATATATGATGCAAAACTATTTAGATGTCAGGCGTTATGCAAAAACTGACATTGTTTGCATATATATTTTGGTCATGTTTAAATCAATTTCAACGTGAATTAATAGTATTCCATTTAGGTAATTAGTTAACATATAATATCACTATTAAATATACGTTCCATTCTTGCTATTGATAACCGCAATGACTGTAACAATTATTCACCAAAAACCATCTTGAATTATCGGAGCTCAATCAAAACCGTTATCCAAATATTATACCAACATATTCATCTTTAATAACACACTTAACAGTTAATACTTATAACTACTTTACACATATAACAATTAAACAAAGTCCATTTCGTTTTAATAAAAAATTGATCCAGCCCGATAGCAAAGGTAAAATGGTTTACCCTAATAAATCTTTACCCTAGATATATAAGGTCTAAATCCCACGGTTCTAACCACATCTTCAAAAACACATAATCTAACTTTTCTTTGCAGGCACCTATTTTTTCTTTATCTCTTCAAACTCCAACTTCTCCTATTCTCTCAAAACGAAAATCAAACAAGCCCTTTACTTCCTTGTGACAAATCGAACACAAGTAAAATATCACCTCACCCTTTCTTTCCTTGTTTTTCTTATCTAGCCAATCATTCACCAAAAACCATCCACCACACACACTAAAACCACCCCTTTATACCGGAACAACAAACTTCACTTAAGACGAATGTTTTTTTTTAAAGAGGTTTTTTTATGGGTAACACAACCCAACGGCTAGAAAATGGGATAGGAGTGGCAATTGTTGTGGTTGGGTAGGCAACCAAAACTTTCATTTGGTAAGGGGACGACACGGGTGGGTGAGGTCGGGCTAGGGGGAGGAACGCGATTTTGTTTCGGCTTAAACCTTTTAACCCCGTTACTCGAACAGTCGAACTCATAACACAACCAAAAAAAAATTGTTATTTCCTTTTGGATTTCGGCTTGAAGAAGATCCTTTGGCATCTGATGAAGGTTTTGTTTATGTTTTGGTTTGTGTTATTGATACATCTATGATGAGTTATTGTTCAAACTAAAAAAAAAAAAAAAAAAAGATTTGTAACAAAGATTGAATGAATCTGAGATCATGTTCAATTCCTTTTTTTTCCTTCCGTTTTGTGTCATGTTTGGAGAAGGATTTTGATTGTGGTTTCTTGAGGCGGATGAGACATAGGATAGATGAGGATTTGATATTGTTCGACTGTGATGGTGGATGAGATTAGGATAGTGTTGTAGCTGGTTTTATATTAAAATTTTATAACTGAAATTTTAATGTATATTAATAACTTTTTTCAGTCTCATATATTACAAGTGTATGAAGGACTGTTACAAGTAAATGGGATGTTTCAGAGTGAGAGTAAATGTGACAGTTACACGTACCTGCTTTGTATTTAATTTCCAGGAATGTGCAAAAGTAATAGCTGAAATTTTAAGCCAATTCTTTCCATAATAAGTAAGTAAAAGTGTCTGAATTTTAAGCTTTGCTATTTAGGGAATGTCCTAAATGCATTATAAGGTAGTAAAGATATATATATATATATATATATATATATATATATATATATATATATATATATATATATATATATATATATATATATATATATATATAGGGAGGGTTAATGTGAGATCAAACTTAAAGTTATAAAATAAGATCAAATCTAAAAACCACTAAAACATTTATAAATAACAATTTTAGCAATCATACACAAAAAAATAATATTTTAATACAAATTAACATTTAGCAACTAATAACCAAATGATACATGAGTTTGGATTAGTGATACACGATACACATTACACTAATAAATATTCCAAAACTTGATACACATACAAAAACCTCGATACACATTAAACTTCTAATCAAAGTGTATCACCTAGGTTTCGTAAATTTTAAAAAGAAATCTATTGAAACTTTAACAATTTTAGTTGTAGTAAATAAAAATTATTTTATTGTAAGGAGAGTGTCTCTTGTCAAATTTTAGTTCGATCTCATTTTAACAACTTTAAGTTTGATCTTATTTGATCTAGATTCTATATATATATATATATATATATATATATATATATATATATATATATATATATATATATATATATATATATATATATATATATATATATATATAGGTTTGGGTTATTATAATAAAAAGAAAAGAATGAGAAGGCGTGTGGAGTGACACGTGTCACCTTGCCACATCATCATGTCACATCACCATACCCCACCCCGCCGAAAAACAAAATTTCCCGCCAAAAAAAATTTTTTTGGGCAAAATTTTTTTTACCGCCAAATTTGTTTACTTGCATCACGCTTATAAAGTTATCGCATCACAATTATGATTTTAGTGCATTAAGGTTATAAATTATCGCATCGCAGTTATAAAGTTATCTTGCATCACAATCATGATTTTAGTGAATTAAGGTTATAATCTTGATTTTAGTGCATCATAGTTGATGCACTTAACTATTAACTATGATCAAGAACTTATAATAAAGATGCACCAAAACTTATTAGTGCATTAAGGTTATAAGTTCATCGTCACAATTATGATTTTTAGTGCTTTAAGGTTATAAATTATTGCATCACGCTTATAAAGTTCTTGCATCACAATCATGATTTTAGTGCATTTAAGGTTATAACCTTGATTTTAGTGCATCATAATTGATACACTTAACTATTAACCGTGATGCATTAACTTATAATAAAGATGCACCAAAACTTATTAGTGCATTAAGGTTATAAGTTCTTGCATTACGGTTATAAAGTTATTGCATCATAATCATGATTTTGGTGCATTAAGACTAAAGTTCTTGCATCACAATTATGATTGTGATGCAAGGTATTTTTATAACCGTGATGCAATAATAAATTTTGGCGATTTTCTTTTTTTTTTTTTTTTTTTTTGCCTATATATATATATATATATATATATATATATATATATATATATATATATATATATATATATATACATTATATATAAGAGGAGGCATGCCACATAAAATGCCACTTGGCATCCCATAATGCCAAGTCATATTTCCATGTCATCATTATACTTATGTGGCATTTTTTTTATACTTATGTGGCATTTTTTTTATTTAATAAATGACATGTGGCATTTTAATTAATATATGTACATTTTTTTTAAATAAATTGTAAATTTCGTTTTTTTGTTATTTTCGAATTTTAAATTTTTTACTAAAAAGAAGACATTTGTTGGAGTTGAACTTGGGTCATTCATGTGTTTTGTAAACAACTTACCACTAGGGTAGATTCTTTTTTGATTTATAGCTTTCAAATCAA
The DNA here is from genome assembly GCA_022545495.1 of Chrysanthemum lavandulifolium. NCBI lineage: Eukaryota > Viridiplantae > Streptophyta > Magnoliopsida > Asterales > Asteraceae > Chrysanthemum > Chrysanthemum lavandulifolium. Next base: position 123,488,957 of record CM040240.1, read on the forward strand.
TATAAATAAGGATATTATAAAAAATTCTGAAAATTTTATTTTAGGTATGTATTTTTTGAAGATAACAACTAAAATAAATTATGATATATATTACTTAAAAGATAAATATACCATATATATTTTTAACCTATTTTTTTTGTGTATAAATACACCCTAATATCTTAATCCTAAACCTAATTATCCCTAAAACTATAATCGACTTTTGAGTATAATAGGTGAGAATATCGTTTTTTTTGTTTTACAGGTGTAGATTTTTTATTTTTTTTGTCGAGTTTGAGTTTAACAGAATTTTTTATCAGATATCATATAGTGTTTTTTGTTTGTTAACAGATATCTGATACAAGAATGGAGTCCCAAAAAGATCAAGGCAGGTTAAGAAAAAGTTTAAGGATTTCCAAAGGAAACAAAGATAATAATGTTCAAGACAATGGTAGGTTTTTATATTCTCATCAACAGGTTTATTTTTTTTTAAATTATTATGTTTTATGTTAATTTTATGCATGTAATTAAACTTCAGTATGTTTATAATATTCAGGAATGAACATTGAAGGTAAGAAAATATCAACAGGTTTATTTTTTTTTAAAATTATGATGTTATATTTTAATTTTATGAATGTAATTAAAATTCAGTATGTTTTATAATATTCAGGAATGAAGAGTCAAGGTAAGAAAATAAGAGAAGGAAACCAAGTTAACAATCCTAAAGTAGCTGCTACTAATGTTGTTTCTTCGTCAACAGGTTTTTTAAAAACTTTTATATTATAGTAATGTTATATGAATGTTTTTGAATAATCTTAGTTATATGCATGTAATTTAACTCCGTTATGTTTTATAATTTATAGGATGCAAGAGTAAAGCTAACAGAATCCAAAAAGGTTCCACATCAGGTTTGTATGCATATATAGCAGATTTATGTTTAGATGTCTATTATTATGTGGTACAGGTTGTATTATATAACATATACATATATATCATATATAGGATATTTGTATTATTATAACATATACATATTATGTTTGAATGAGTACAGGTTGTGGATTTGTGTTTGTCGTATTCCAATATTATGTTTCTAACAAGCATATATATTTGAACATGGTAGGTTGTTTATAGGATTACAATTGTATAAAGTGTATTTGTGTAAAATTGTTGAATACGTAGTTTATATTATTACAATTGCTAAATTCGTTGGATATACTATACATTGTTGTTTTTGTTGGTTGAAAACAGTTTGTGTAATCTGTTTTTAACACTGCACAATCAATGATTGGAAGCTGTATACGTAGTTTACAGGATTTAATATGTTGCTTAATGCTTATAATTAGGATAAGAACATATATATTGTTTTAACGTGTAGTTGATAGTCTGTTGAGGATATCTTGACAAAGAAAAATTCTTAAGCGAACTATCGCATGTAAACAAAATTATGGATTTCTACAAGAAAATATATGTTTACGATTTACATATTGAACGATTTATTATTACAATTGCTATAGGTTATGGATATAATATACATTGTATAACTGCTTTTAACACTTTTGTTTTGTTTTTTGTTGTAATAATTGTGTTTGAAAAGATTGTTTTTATGATTACAAATGCTTATGTTGTTGTACATGTGAAAGTAAACTATAATATTAAGTGTCCGGTTTTGATAATGGCACTTAATAAGGATGATATTTGTAGTAAATATATTTGCGGTTATGTTTAGATGTCAATTATAATATATAAACCTGCATATACATAGTATGGAATTGTGAATCCATGTTTTATTAAGGTATATATTTGAGTTTTAATGTAATGTTAAAAGTGTAATATTTGTATCATTTGTTGAATACGTAGTTTATAGGATTTTTACAATTGCTAAAGTTGTTGGATATAGTATACATTGTTGTAATGTTTTGTTTAATACATTTTGTGAAGTTGTTTTTGTGTTTTTGAAAACACTTTGTTTTATGATTACAAATGCTTATGTTGTTGTACATGTGACATGAAGTATAATATTAAGTGTTTTCATTTGGCCCTCTAATAAGCATTATATTTGTCCTTATAAACCGATATTTGAGGCAATTGTAGCATGGGCGTTAATATATAGGATTGCAATTGGTAAAGGCGTTTGACAATCAATGATTGTATAGGTTGTTTTTTTTTGTTTATGTGTTTGGCTTCAAAAGTTGTACATGTGACATCTTTACAAATGCTATTTGTTGTACATGTGAGATGGCCCTCTAATAAGCATTATATTTGACCTTATAAACCTTTTGTACATGTGCATTGATAATATTGCATTGTTTTTATAAGCTTCTAATAAGCATTATATTTGAGGTTATAAACTTATATTTGGTGCAATTGTAGGGTGTGTATGTAGTTTATAGGGTTCCAATTGTCAAGGTGTTTGACACAAGAGGGTATATGTTGCTTATGTTTAACCTTTAAAAGAGTTCCTCATATGTAGTTTTAAAGAATAATACCTTTATAAAGATCTTAAAATGTTAACATTTTGTGTTATTAATTATCGTTTTAGCTTCGTAATCCACGAAAGTTGGTAAACATCAACAATCTGCAGTATTTTTTGCATTTATATTGAAGGGTATATTGTTTTTGAATACGTGGTAAAATTTATTTGATTTTTAATCATGTATTGTTTGTGACTAAAGGATTAAGTTCACCAAGAAAGCAAATTGCTAAACATAATCCCATAAACATTGGAGTGCTTGATAATACTAATGGAATTTCTCAAGGTGTTAAATTTCATAAGATTATCCTTTTGTTTTAAATAGATACATGTTATTATTTGTTTATTTTAAGAAAGACATTGTTTGTTGTGGATAACAACAGTTTAAGTAGTCATAAAAGAACAAAGCGGGCTTTGGATACTACATTAGAAAAAGAAGGTTTGATTAGTAGTTATTTTTTGTATATATATATATTTGATTAGTAGTTATTTGTTTGTTAAAATTTGTTTATTATTTTATAGTATCAAAATCACATAAGAAACAAAATACTCGGATGAATGTATCCAACTTAAAGACTACTACACCAGGTAAGTTTATTTTTACAAAAATAATGGAAATTCCATTGTTATTTAAATAGATTATTTAAGGTTGATGTTTTTGTTTAATTACAGGGATAAAGATGAAGGAAAGAACAATAACTCCAATTAAAGATATTAACCCTATGATTGCTAACATGTCAATTAAAGGAGGTGTATATCTGTTTGGCATTCACATAAAATTAATGAAATACATGATCCATATAGTTTGGATTGTATTTTCCAAGATGAACAGGTAATTTATATTTTTAATTTGTTTACATTTTTTTAGTTTTTTATACAAAATATAACTGTTTATAATGAATATACAACAAACAAATTCAAATTTACGTCAAGCAAGAATGGATGTTCAAATTTGAACCTCTTCTTCAAGAGGGACAATGCTATATGATCTCTAATTTTGGAGTTATTGAAAATAGTGGAAGACTCCCATTGTTACCTAATAAATGGAAAGTAGCCTTTTATAAAGGTACTGAAGTGACGAGAATTGAACAAATTGATGAGAACTTTACTGGTTTTGTCGAGGAGCCATTTTCACGTATTTTGGACACAAATAAGGAATATCATGAACATGAATGTGTTGGTATGTATTTTATCTATGATTAAGTATTAAATTATATACACATGTCTTACTTATTTTAATTAACTGTTTTTTTAGATGTTGTTGGTACTGTTGTATCCATTGGTAATATTGTGGCTGTCAATGGATATGGTTGTGCAAAAGTTCAAGGATCATTGTGATTGAAGATCTTGAGTAAGTACAATGATGTAATTTTGTTATAAATAAATATAAAATTGAATATAATTGTATGTTAAGTATATATTGTAATCATATGGTGCGATCTTTGAGATTGGAATGTACTTTTGGGACAAATATGCACTCATGTGGAATGACTATGCTAATAAACTTGATAAAATTGGACACCTTGACATTCTCATGATATTGGCAAAGATCAAGTATTGGAACAAGAAGTATATTTCCCTTTAAAATTATATCACATAAAAGTGTATTATATTATGATTATTTATTTTAATTATGCTTAAATACGTGTTTTAACTATGTAGACAAGCCATCGCTTCACAATGCTCTATTTGGAACAAGGATTTTCATTAATGAGATCTTACTCCATTGACTTCTTTTCGAAAGAGGTAAGTAAATTGTTAAGAGGTTTATTAAAAAAATGCTATCCTAATAATAGTTACACTTGAATTATTTTTTTACATTTCATGTATATTTAAGGTACGAAGCACACCATGGAAATGATGCAAGTGAATTTAAAATTGGAATCCACAATCAAGAGAATCATGTTGTTACACCTGCCGAGTTCATGCAAGGTTGCTTAAAGAAAATGGTTGGAATGATACGTACTATTGAACCGGTAAGAACACATTCACTTGAATAAACTTTTATCTTTATTTTTGTATTATAAAAGTATAATTAGTTTTTCATAATTTTATTTTTGACATTAAGTTTTACCTTAAATATAGGAAACATATTGTGTTGTGTATGCAACATTACACAGCATTCAATATGAAAGTGGATGGGCTTATACTGCGTGCAAAGCATGTAACTCGAAGGTTTCTCCTATTCCAACGAAAGCATCTTCTTCTTCAAGAAACAAAAAACAATTATGGCATTGTAAAAAACATGGAGAAACATATGCCATTGTATCTCGGTATGATTTTTTTATGCTTGCATTTTTTATAATTATATTTTATGAAAAAAAAATTAATTTGTGTTATTTAACAATTATAGGTTCAAGCTTATTGTTCGAATTTTTGATGATAGTGGATCTGCCCAAGTTGTCATTTTTGACAACAATGTTTTTAAGATGACCAAATTATCCGCATGGGAGATTATGGAAAAGCATGGCATGGATACTAATGAGTACTTTCCAGACGATCTTAATCAGATTATTGGCAAACAATACTGCTTTAAGATTAAGTATATTGAATTTAACCACAATAATAATAGCCATATTTATCGTGCCGAAAAGGTTACTGAAGATGTAGAAACAATAAACTACTTCAAAAATGGTTTTTTGGTTTCTGAGGTAATGTTATTTTTTTTTTAAACTTCTTTATAATACTACTATATTTTTAAAATTGTATATAGTTTAATGTTTTTAAAATAATATAAAATAGGGAGAAGATGAAGAGTATAGCAATGAATCTAATGAGATGAATGAGGTATGATACATTATTTTTTTTTTTAATATTAAGCAACATGGATGTTTAAAAATATATTTATATTTACTAATTTATGTATTTCTAATATACAACACAGGATGAAGAAGATGAAATTGCAAGTGAAAACATAGAAGAAAATGAAGAGTATACCACTGAGTTGAATGAGAATGAGGTATGATACATTATATTATGTATATATATTATATAACATGTACGTCTAAAAATCAATTTGTTTTTACAAATTTTAATTTTCGAAATATACAATTAGGATGAAGAAGATGACATTGCAAGTCAAAACATAGAAGATAATGAGGTAAAAAATATTATGTTTGTATTTTTTGGTTTATAATGTTTAAATCTTTTGTATAAATATTTTTAGAAATATGTATCATTTTTTTTTTTGTATTTCTATTGACTATTTTGTTTTTATTATTAAAATTAATATTACGTAATTGTGAAGATGACATTGCAAGTCAAAACATGGAAGAGAATGAGGTTTATTACTTTTGTTTGTAAATAATTTGTTAATAAACATTAATTTTTTTAAACTCTTTTACTCTAAACATTACAGATTTAGAAGATGACTCGTCAACTCCTTCAACCGAGATTCATGAGGTATTAGAGGATGAAGAAGATTGCATTGCAAGTCCACACTTGGAAGAGAATGAGGTTTAATACTTTTTGTTTTACTTTTGTTTTTAATAATTTTTAATTTAATTATAAATTATCGTTTGTAATTTATTTTCCTTAACAATACGTAATATAGGAGACGATGTGACAAGGAATGTTAGAGGAAGTAGTTGTCAACAACAATCTTGAAATGAAAAGGCAGAGAACATTGAGTTGATTGATTTATCAGACTATGACACCGAAGATGAAGTTGAAGATTTGAACCCAAGCATGAAGTTAGTGTCAGTGAAGTTGGAACAAGACCCTTAAATATAACAATTACACATCTTCGTCATGCATATTTAAGTTTATTTGAACTATTCGTTTGTTTTTGTTTTTTAAAAAATTACTTGGTTCTTTAGGATTTCATATGTTTTTACATTCTCTACTTAAGTTTATTAATAAAATAAACAACTTTTAGGTATTCAAGTTTGGTATTATTTTATTTATGTTATATTTATAAGTGAATACAAATATGAAACAGTGATGCAATGTTTGTTCTATCTACAGCAAGAATTCATGTTCTTATAAGCCAATTCCAAATAATTGCACAACATCAACTAATTCATTCAAGAAAGAAGATGATCAATGATCTTAAATATAAATGTAACTCGAATAAAGACCAACCGAAAGTACTCAATATGCAAACTTACCAACAATGGATATCAACAACATTACTTATAAAGTATGCAGTTGATATAGCTTGAGTGTAGTTTCACGTACTTATTATTCGATGAAGCCTTATACGAAAAGTTCAATTTAGCAAGATTCTTGAGGCGCCTTATGTTTCCATACATCATTTTCTAATACAATACCATAGTGTGAAAGTATCAAGTTTACATGTCGATCAATATTGTTTGACAAGTTTCTTAAAGCTTTGAGATTTAAGATCTTGAGCAAACTACTACAATATGTGTTTAATAAAACATTTACAATGTGATTGTTGCTAAACTCATAAGATCTTGCTAATGGTAAATAACTTATCAAAGCTAAAGTATGTCCAAGTTAATAATGGCTACCATGTGGTCCATTGAAGTGTGTATGAATTATCAAGTGATTTGCAAAGCATAAAGTCATTTCATATAAGTAATTGATGTCTTTTGAGAAATAAATGTGTTATATTGTACTTTGAAAGCAAATTAATTTCATAGTAACCAAGAAACATTTCTAAATATGATTTAAATGACTTCATTTGTAAAAGGAAGTATGCAATACCTAAACGAGTAACATACAACCATGAAAAAAGCTTCAACAAGTGTAAAAATAATGGCATTTAATAATGGCATTTCGTCTTATAACATGATTATTATATGTGATAAAATGGGTGAGTATTGTGGATAGGATCAATAAACAGGTTAAAAAAGGATGAATAAGCTATTGTAAAAATCATTTAAAAACTTAGATAAGTAGCATATCAAACCAACAACAGTCATGTAAAGTTTCAGATTAACGGCACTAATATTAAACAAATTAAAATGATAAACATAACCCACTTGTGTGAATTTCGGATATGCAGACCATGTAGTGTGCTGAGAATCCATATTGCAGACACAAATTAAGCATCTAAATGTAATCGAAATTGCAATAATATTGAAAAAAGATGATGTTAGCACTATTAACTACCTCCAATTTCATTTTTAAAAAATATCAAATCCAATTGATGCCTCAAAACAAACCTTAAACAGGCCTGTGTATACACGCTTATTAACACTTTTAATGAACATACTTCACTTTTAATGCATGTTTACAGTTACACATTTATGATTATCGAATTTTTAAATATACGTATGTGATAGCTTATGTTAGGTTTTCGATTTTCTGTAATGAATATGAAGTTTTATACAGTATTGGTAAAAGAAGATTGAATAAGTATGCCAGATTTTTACATGTTTGACTTTGATTAGGAAAATAAAATTAAACATGAATCTCATAATAATTAGTATAATTTATTGGATTAAATACAAAAGATAAATATTAATAAATTTTTTTTATAGAATTTAAAATTTATCATAAACTATTTTTGGTATGACTTCTTAATATATATTTGGATAAATCATAATTATTATATTTTTTATAATTGAAACCTAATCTGTAAGTCTCTATATATACGACATATTGTTAACAGAAAACCAAAAACTCAAAACTAAGGGTATACAGAAATCGGCTACAAAGATGCATCCAGGGAAAAAAACTCTAATTGTTTCAAAAACCAACGAAGAAAGCGATCCAGTTATGATTGTCAACAAAGGTAAACCTGTATCCAAAGGTAGTTTATTTCATTAATATTACTACTATGTTTTATGTTATGTTTATTAGTTTTATTCATGACAAGTATGATTGACGATATACAGGTTATAAAACTGAGAATAAGAAAAAAAAAATGGACATCAGCTTTTGTAGCTTAAATTGCATAATGTTTTCAAGTTAAAGTAAGTTTTGGTTATCAAAATTTTTACACTCAAACAAACAACATAAAGATAGATTTGATGCAAGTTTAACAAGTACATATTGTTTAATCCATATAACCTGCTGTTTCAATTTAATCTGTATGTTTATATATTTGTGATAAGGTTGTTTTTGAGTTAACCTGTGACCCACTAACAGAATAACCCGTTTTGACCTCAGTCAAACATCGTCGATATAATAATTGTTCGTTCAGGTTATGAAGTTATCATAAACTTTTGCATACATACATGCAAAACTAAACTTAAAAACACAAGAAACTACGTTCCAGGATCAATAATTTGATTCAATCTTTGTTGCTTATGTTTGTTACTTACTATTAAGGTCAACTAAGATAAGTGTAAGTGTAAACCACCTTGAAATAATAATAAACAATGTTTTGTTACTACTTTAAAATTAAACTTTTGATTTCATATTTTAAACTATAATTGTAACAGATTATAACATATCATAATAGAGATAGATTTGATGCAAGTTTAACAAGTACGTATTGTTTATTCCATATAACCCGTGTTTTAGTTTAATCTTTATGTTTATATATTTCTGATAAGGTTGTTTTTGAAGTAACCTCTGACCCACAACCGAAAAACCCGCTTTAACCTCACCAATCCTCGCATCGATATAATAATTGTTCCATCAGCTTATGAAGTTAGCGTAAACGTTTGTATACATACATGCAAAACTAAACTTAAAAACACATGAAACTACGTTCCAGGTTCAATATTCTTTGATTCAACCATTTTTTGCTTATGTTTGATACTTACTATCAAGGTAAACTAAGTTATGTGTAACTCTACTTTACAATGTTTTGTTACTACTTTAAAATTAAAGTTTAGATTTGATATTTTAAACTATAATTGAAACAGATTATAACATATCATAATAGTTGATGAAGAATATAATTTTTGATTGTTAGTATATGAATATATATCATAAATTTTATATGCATTGTAAATATTTAGATTAATCATGTATATTTGGTGATTAATATTTGTAATCATTAACAGGATCAAATCCTAAACAATTGATGAAGAATGAAAAATGCAAGGAAGATGTTATTACCATTGATTCGTCCGATGATGAAGTAGTATGTGTGTAATAGAGAAAAAAAATACATAATTTAAAATTTTATTATTATTAAAGTAATCCTTTTGGTTTATTTTGTAGGACATGAGAAATGTTGCTAAACAATCATCAGGTAAATAAATCTAAATATATTATCTATTTTAAAATAACATATACATAACAAATGTTTTGTTTTGTTTTTTTTTCAAAATTTGTCAGGAACAAATGCTACACAAGTGAAAAAAAATTTAAACTTAAAAAGAAATGTTGTCATCATTGATTCTTCAGACGATGATCAGGTAAAAGTTAAATTAAATATATATTTGCAGTATTGTTAAACGAATTATATCTTATATCTTTTCATTATAGGATATTTGTGGAAGTACCAAACGTCGTAAAATAACAAAAGGGTATACATATGAAAACAAGATTGGTGAAAATATAATATCATTTGGTACTGACATCCCCGATCAACTACAATCATCAGGTACTTTTTATTAACTAATAAACAATTTTTGCATAATATATACCATAAAGTAACATTTTTTTGTTTTTAAATGAAACAGGTAAAGATGAAAAGGAAAAAACAAGCATTGAAAAGATAAACAAGAATGCATATTTGAGTAACAAAATTGATGATTCAGTAAGTTTAAAGTTAATTAAACTTTTAATCTCCATTTCGAAATACAAATAATAGAAATTCAGTAATTTTAATTACTATTGTTTTAAACATAGGAAACTTTCAATGAAGAACCTACCATCTTTAAACGTTCAGCTAAAGAAAAAGACACAACCTTTAAGAAAGCCCACAAATTTACCATTGTTGATGAAGATTCAGATGAAGAAGAAACAAAGATACAAAAGTTCATTGACAATCACACATTATCCAATGTGAATGATAACGAAGAAGTTTACGACCAATCTGTAAATGAAGAAAATAAATTTAATCACCTTGATGAATATACAGATGAAGAAGAAGGAAACATGCAAAATTACATTTACCCTGAAACATGGTCAGATATGAAGGGATCAGATGATAGTGGAGAATATTTATATGATTCTGACATGTACAGTGTTAGATCTGTATCTGATGGAGAAAATAACGATAGCTTTATAAACGACGAGTCTTTAGATTATTATTCCTCAAGTGATGAAGACAGTGACTACTCTTTCTAGAAACCACAGATGGAAGAAACCAAAACTCCTTATTAAAATTTAGCAAGACTTCATCTCCTTCATTTTTATTTTTATATTATCAAATACTTTGTGTTTTGGTTATTTATGATTCGATATGTTTTACGTTCTATATTTAACTTTATCAATAAATTCTTCAAATTTTAGGAATTTAAGTTTTATATTATGTTTACGTAAGTTTCATTATAAATTTGTTATTCATTAATTCAATGTTTGTGATACATTTGAATCTTAGCTTGTCTATCTTTATACATAAGAATATCTAAAATGAAATTTGGAATTGTTTAAAAAAACATAATACTTTTTTAATTTTTAATTTATTTATTTCATATCTAAGGAAAAAAAATACAAACTAAATAATTAAAATATAAGAAAAGTAATTTCATAAATCTGTATTCATTTAAAAAAAATCTTTATTATATAAGTAATCTATAAAAAATTGTATAGTTAAAACACACCTTCAAATAAGTTGCAAAAAAGAAAAAAAAAACAGCTTTAAACTTAAAAGAAAAAAATTTATATATAAGATTAAATTATGAGATGTATTACGAGAAAGACCCAAGGGCGCTATTGGATTTTGTGTGTGTGTTAGAAGGTTGAGAATGGTTGAGGTTATGGGTTCGAGCCTTGGTTCACCCAGGACATCCCTGCCTCCCTTTTTGAGTTGTTTTTATAATTTTTAAATAAAAAAGTGTTATAATATGTGTGTAAAAGGTTATAAATTTTAAGAAACATTAGCAATGTTTTTGTAAAAAACTTAAAAATGCCAAAATAAGGCAAAACTTAAAAAAAAGTAATAACAATTTATAAACCTGTTAATATGCATGTAAAATATAAAACAATTGATAATTATCAATAATAATAATAAACTTTATCTCTTTCCTTTTCAAATATTGTTGTACATATAATTAGATTTACAGATTTAATATTGACTTAAAATATATATTATGAATGGGTCGACTATTCTAAAAAAATAAACAATCAGCATACACAAAAACAAAGGTGCATACAAAAAAAAAAACAATCGCCATATTTTTTTTAATACAAATTATTGATAAATCAAGTTATAAGTATGTGTTTGTATGATTTTTTTGCAGCTACAAGTGAAAAGGTTAATATAAGAAGACAATAAATATTGTTAACAACAACATGGAAGGTGAGGCAAACAACTTACAACGTCGTCGAAGCGGACCAAAAATTAAGATCAACCCAAGTTTGAGTAAGTATATTCTACTTAAATATGATTTAAAAAAGTAGACACACACATAACCAATCGCAAACAGTTTGTATGTTGTTTTTCATACTTAGAAACATTGTAAGTATCTGTTAGTTTAAGATTTTTTAAACTTGCATTCATATGTATATTGTTTTTAATTTTTATATCATAATTCAACATCTTAAGTTAACCAACATAAAAGATGGTAGTTTTCAATTGTCCAATGCTTCCCTTTGTTGTTTAAGTCAGTATTAGACAGTAGATGATGTTCATTAGAAGGATTAGAAGAACTTACGAATGATAAGAGTCGATATATTAAGCATGTTCAAAAACTTACGAATTTTATATTAAAACCAGTGTTTATGAAAAGTCTAAGACGTAATGTAAGTTGACTACAAATTGTAGCATATGGTTAGAAAGCATGTTGTTAAGGTTGCTGATAATTTTGTATTATTATCTTGAGAATAGTATCAATTTACTTTAGTTAGACAAAATTTAAGGCATAGACTTTTATCAACACATGAAAACAGGACCAACATGGAAATACTTAAATACATGCAACACCCATAATTGGAATTGTATTGACTGATTTCCACACTCTTGTCTTGAACATGTGTTTGTTAAATACTTAACTTAAAAATAAAGGTAGTGTGTGAGCCAGTAGGAAACTCATAATGTTAAGAAAACACAAATGGTATGGTTCCGATTCAGATCCATGACTGTACCGGATGTTATAACAATTACTACAACACTTATGTTAACATAGCATAATAGAAATTGATGTTGAGTCAGTCAGAATCAACTAAAAGCTGTTTGTTAAAAACATCATTCAGGACATTAGTTTTACAAACGAAACTGGCTCCTTTTCTCATATTAGCCGTATTATACATTTGTTATGAATTATCAACCTACATGTTAAAAGATTACTAACAATTAAACAGCCGTAAGTGAGTTTTATAAAAAACAAAAATGGTTTATGAGTCATCTACATATGTAATTTATATATGTTTAAGTATCAAAACAGAAACAACATTAACTTCTTATGTTATTCATCATGAAATAAGCAATTTAAAAACACACCAATCAATATATAATATGAAATATTGTGTATTTGTGTATTTACCTGCAAATTGCTAAAACTATAAGCCTAACCAATAAGAGACGTATTCATTTGAAACAAATATATGTATCATTTATGTCTGCAGGTTACTCATATCCAACTAATTCTGAAACGCAATGCCAAAAAAGAACTTCAGGTAATGTTTCAGCAAATGAAACAAAAGGGAAAAAAAGAAGTGCAGATTATGTTTCAGGAACAAGTAAGATTATGTTGATATTAATTTCTCAGTCATTGTTTTTTATTACTCAATAAAAAACTTGCATACATCATTTAATGGACAATGTAAACTGATTACTCTGTTGTTCAATAAGGTTTCGTAAGGGAGAACATAGACTTAACACCAAGAGTGAGAGGTAGGTCACCAAAGATACCAAGACAAACCGTAAGTGTAGCAAAAGTTATTTTACATATGTATATAGGATTATGATCGATGAGTGATGAAAAACAAATACAAACATGTTTGCTAATGTTTACACAAATCAAGAAAATGACAAAACATCTACACGTACAGGATGCAACCAAAATATCGATATCCCACAAGTAGAGTCAAATACAATACAAGCAACAAATTCATACGTCACGAACGCAGGTGTATCAACCGGAACAACAAACATTGCAATTCGTCGCATGCGGTCGTCCAAAAAACTCCAAAAACAAAACATGTAAGCCAATTTACCAAATATAAATATGAATAACCAAATCTGTGTCCAATATTACTAACATAAATTTGTATGTTGCAGATATAACAGCAAGCTCTTCTAATTTTACAACCACATCGACAGTTGTGCAACCTTTTAGACGAAAATCTAACCGAATCAAAATGAAGATAATGAACAACACAGATGGAGAAACCAACAGTTCATTTGTTGGTATTTGTAATGGTATATATAATCTATATTACAAGTTTTTTGAAAAAGTTAATAATAAAAACAAAAGTATTTTTAATCACTTTTATTTAATTGTTGTGTAAAGTATCTAAATTTATGTATTACAGATTACAATGATCATGGTGATCCCGCTTTCCGTTGTGAATCTTGTGACGCGTTATTATGGCATGTTTGAAAGCATGGTCGAAGCACGCACTCAACTTCAGGTTCATATTCGCTTTGTTGTGGAAGAGGGAAAGTAAAGCTAGGAAACGAAAGGCATAACCCACCTGATTTGCTAATGGACCTAATCAATGGCAATCATCCGAAAAGCAAAAACTTCAAAGATAATATCAGACGTTATAATTCGATGTTCTCATTCACGTCTATGGGTGCTAAACAAGACACGTCAATAAACGAAGGACATGGTTCATATTGTTACAGAATACAGGGTGAAAATTACCATACAATAGGAACTCTGCTACCAGAGGAAGGGAAACCTCCCAGTTTTGCACAGCTTTATATTTACGACACTGATAACGAAGTAGAAAATGTAATTAATCGTGTCAGTACGATTATCTTATTAAATTAACTTCATATATGGTACATTACTGTTTTTAAAACTACATTTTTTGAGACAAAAGTAACATTAAAATTGGAATTTTAATCTTCATATTATTTTTCCTACAGTAACGACCAACCCGGTAGTAGCACCAACAATGTAATAGACCACGACCTGACAGTTGAGATACGAGACATGCTTGATACAATCAATCCATTAGTAGCTCAATTTCGCATGGCGGGGGAACGCTTACTCACAGCAAATGATGAAACAAAACTAAAGCTAAGGCTTATTGGTAGAAGAATACGTGATGGACGAGAGTATAACCTACCAACCGCTTCTGAAGTTGCTGCATTGATTGTAGGGGACTTTGACTCATTGACTAACGACAGGGACATAATTCTTCACATGCAAGAAGGTGGGCTAAAAAGAATAAGTGAATTACACCCTTCATATCTTCCGCTACAATACCCACTGTTATTTCCTTATGGTGAAGACGGATATTGGACAAATATATACCACGATGGAATCACGGATCAAACACCAACAAACAAAAAACCCAGAGTATCAATGCGAGAGTATTTTGCATACCACTTACAAAACAGATCAAATATTTTTTCCATGGTGTTGAATGCAAGGAGATTGTGTCAACAATTTATTGTCGACGCATACACTATGATAGAGCGTGAAAGAAGTCATATATTAGAAACCAACATAAGGATTTAAGAAGTGAGATTTACTCCAAATTGGTACAATTAGCAGATGAGGAAGACACAGGTATAAAACTCCGAGGAAAGAAGGTTGTATTGCCGTCATCATATACAGGGAGCCCAAGATATATGATGCAAAATTATTTAGACGCAATGAGCATTTGCAAGGTATATGGATACCCAGACCTTTTTATAACATTTACTTGCAACCCAAAATGGCCAGAGATTGCACGCTACGTCAGTAAACAAGGTTTGAAGCCGGAAGATCGAGCAGACATAATAACAAGAGTTTTCAAACAAAAGCTAGACTCCCTAATGAAAGACTTCAAAGACAAGAGTTACTTTGGACATCTAAAAGCAGGTAACAAATTCGTAAAAATAACTTTCTAACAATATTAATTAAAAAACTTTTATATTTCATAATATTATTAACATCGTCTATTTAAAACAGCTGTCTACACTGTCGAGTTCCAAAAAAGAGGGTTGCCACATGCTCACATATTGCTGTTCTTGGAACCACAAGACAAGATCATTACACCGGCACAAATTGATAAGTTTATTTCGTGTGAGATACCGGACAAAAATGAAGACGCGGAACTTTATCAAATAGTGACCGATCATATGATGCACGGACCATGTGGCGCTGATCGCCCAACCTGTCCTTGCACGATAAACAACAGGTGCACAAGGAAATTCCCAAAGCAATTTAACGACAAAACATTTGTTGATGAGAGTGGTTACGCAATATACAAAAGAAGAAACGACGGATCTACTATCAAAAAAAGCAACATAGACTTGCATAATGGATATGTAGTACCGTACAACCCAGGATTGTTGCGACGTTACCAATCTCATATAAATGTCGAATGGTGCAACCAGCTTGGATCCATAAAATATCTGTTCAAGTATATAAATAAAGGACCAGATAGAGTAACGGCTGCTATAGAGGACGTGGAAGTAGACGAAATAAAAGATTACTACGATTGTAGATATCTTTCTCCATGTGAGGCAAGATGGAGAATTTACTGGATTTGATATACACTATGATTTCCACCGTTGAAAGGTTACCATTTCACTTGCAAGGCGAATGACAGTTATTTTTGACGCAATGAAAGTCTTGACTTTACGCGGATAAGGCGTCGCTTAATGAATCTAAGTTCATAGCATGGATGGAGTTAAACAAGACAAACGAAGACGCTAGAAAGCTTCTTTATCATGAGATTCCATCACATTTTGTATGGAGACAGGAGGATAGAATATGGCTCCCAAGACAAAAGGTACATCTATTGGCCGTGTACATCATGTGCCTCCTTCATTTGGAGAATTGTTTTATCTACGAGTATTACTAAACAAGGTGAGAGGGGCAACGGATTGGATTGACTTTAAGAAATATGATAACGTAGTATACCCAACCTACAAGGACGCGTGTCAAGCTCGTGGATTGTTAGAGGATGATAAGGAATATATTGATGGGTTAATCGAAGCGAGCTATTGGGGGACCGGAAATTATTTAAGAACTTTTTTCGTGATGCTGATTATGACAGATAGCATGTCTCGTCCAGAGATTGTGTACGAAAAAACATGGCATGTCTTGGCTGATGATGTTCTACAAGTTGAGCGTGTAAAGAATAACAATCCAGGTATGTAACTTTATAACTATATATACACCCATAATTATTTTGTTACGTAATATTTTTTTAAAATTTATTAAATTAATTAAATATGTTAAAAATTATTAGGAATTATTGTATTTTTCAGATTTGGAACTTTCTGACGAAGAAAGGAAAAACATATGCCTTACATACATCGAACACATGCTACTTTGTAACAACAAAAGTCTGAAACATATACCAAACATGCCGTACCCAAACGAAATGTACACGATGGCAACGTATAACAGGTTGGTATATGATGAGTTGAAATACGACAAAAAAGCATTACATAAAGAGCATCAAAGGCTATACACCACACTGACAAGTGAACAAAAAGGAATATACAAGACAATAATAGATGCAGTTACCGTTGACAAAGGGGAATGTTTTTTGTTTATGGCTATGGAGGTACTGGAAAGACATACCTTTACAAAACTTTATCCGCTGCATTAAGGTCCAAAGGAGAGATAGTGTTAAACGTAGCATCAAGTGGTATTGCAGCATTATTGTTGGAAGGAGGAAGAACAACCCATTCTAGATTTGCTATACCGATAAATGTAGTCGACGACTCCATGTGTCATATTTCAGCAGATAGTGACCTCGCAGAATTAATAAGAAAGTGTAAGCTGATAATATGGGACGAGGCTCCAATGACACATAGACATTGTTATGAAGCATTTGATAGAACACTTCGTGACATCTGCAGGACTGACCCTTCTACACCTTCGTAATAAGGTTTTGGCGGAAAAGTAGTTTTGTTTGGTGGTGATTTTCACAAATATTACCGTTATTCCAAACGGAAGCCGACAAGACGTGGTACACGCATCCATCAACTCTTCATATTTGTGGAAACATTGCAAAGTCATGCGGCTAACTATAAACATGAGGCTAGGAACAGTTCAAATATTTCGAGAAAGAAAGAAATTCAAGATTTTGCGATTGGATATTAAGCATTGGAAACGGAACAATTGGCGGTAAGAACGATGGAGAAACAAACATATTGGTTCAAATGATCATATTGGTTCGATTATTGAAGAAACATATCCTGATTTGGTAACAAACCTTTACAACCCAACTTTCTTCCAGGAAAAAGCAATTCTTGCACCAACACACGCACTTGTAGATATGATAAATGAGCGAATGCTAGAGCTAATCCCAGGACAAGAAAAAACATACGAAAGCTCGGATTCTGTTGGAATTGCCGATGTCGACACAAATTTTAATGAGTCACTTTACACATTTACTTTCTTAATAGCATTAAAGTTGCTGGACTCCCTCAACATACTCTCAAACTGAAGATAGGTGCTCCAGTTATGTGCATGAGAAATATTGATGCAACAGCTGGATTATGCAACGGAACAAGACTCCAAATACTGAGAATGGGCGTCAATATAATTGAAGCAAAGATAATTTCAGGAGGCAATGTTGGTACTATTTGCGCAATACCAAGAATGGTACTAAGCCCCAGTGATACGAAAATGCCATTTAAATTAAACAGGAGACAATTTCCTGTTGCTTTGTGTTTCGCAATGACTATTAACAAAAGCCAAGGACAGACATTGACTCAGGTCGGGATATTTCTACAACGCCCAGTATTCTCACATGGACAACTTTACGTCGCCGTATCCAGAGTTAAAAGCAAAAAGGGTTTGAAAATATTGTGCTGTGACGAAGATGGAAAATACACAACGACAACAACAAACGTGGTGTATAAAGAAGCTTTATTTCGCATATAATGACAACGTCAACCAATATAGTTGTAACTACTTCCTTCATGTTTTATGAAAACATTTTATAATCTTTTAAAATAATATCAAAAAATTATATTTATTTACTAATTTTTTTTTACTTGCAGATTAACAGCAAAAACTAAACATATATATCATTCAGCATGGCCATCATTTTGTTTCTTTCATTGTCAAGTGCGTGGTTTATTTTTCATATAAAATTCAAAATTAACTATGTAAATTTATTCCATACGTTTAAAACATATGTATATTCAGTTTTAACTATTAAACGTTATAAACTACTTATATAAACAACATACTGAATTCTAACTTTACCTTTTAATAAACATGAATGCTGAAAAAATAAAACTTAATAACTAAAATCAATCATAACTTAAATCTACTATTATCCCGATTGTCAACTAAAAACACCATAATAACTAACTTAAAACAAACAACACTAATAAACTGCAAAACATTAAATCAGACCTGACGAAACTAATTTATCCTCAAAAATCAGCCTACCAATGTCCTTAAAAAATCAACTAACATACACACATATGATTTCTCCAATCCTACTGTATCTAAAAAGGATAATCTCAGCAATATTAAGTGTAAACAACCACCATTAAAAAACTGCAACACAATCATAAAAAAAAAACAACATACCTAACGCAGCTACTTCAAGCGCTTAATCATCAGGAAAACCAACAAACAAACGACTTCAAAAGGCAAAATACATAACGCTCACATGACCAACTAACTACAAACAAAATTTCAACCACTAATACCATCATAATAAGAAAATAAGGATATTGAAATGAGGTGAATGTTAAATAACTTTCCCATATGGAAACTTAGTTAATAAACACACATACAAAATCGGAAAACAATACTAGAAAGTAACGCAAATGCAGCTTCAACTTACCTTCAAAATAAGCTTACAAAATTAACATGGCACATTGTTTTATGAGGCCCATGTTTAGAAAGCTACAATTTACGGAACTAGACTACACCCTATATACAAATAACACAGCTAATACCAAAACACAACATCCAACTTACCAGTTATAGTCATTAATACAAACCATACCCTTACCTAATCCTTACGTCATTCATATACACAAGACAAATGACAACCAAAATATTGCATAACCTACTACATACCGATACGTTGATTTTCATTTAACAAAGATGGAACACTGGATATGCTTCATTACCTTGAGATTCGACATCTGAATCAGTCTCAATATCCGAATCAGATAACACATCTTGAATGTTGAACATATACCTGAACCTGATCATTTTCTTATATTCAAACCCGCAACTCTCAGCAAAATAATCCCAATCACCACACACTTTTACATTGTTAGTCCTGTTGGGAGTCTCTGTATGCTTTTCCATCCTTATGGTCATAACCTCTTGAATCTGTTGGTGTTTCATCATCACCTTTGTGTAAGTATGCATCGGATGGTACTTCAAGAAATTTGTTGGAATTGTCTCGCATTTTAAAACACAAAAAATATAATGAGTACATTCTAACAATACAAAAAAAATAAATCAATAAAGAATAAAAAAAATATCTTTAAAAATATACTTACGAGTCATTGTTTTGGTTCAATCATCTCAAACCTTACATAAAATGTATCAAATTGTTCAAAAAATGATCCCTATGCAACGCCAAGAGTAAATATGTCGCAATCTTTTATCCTCTTCAAAAAAAAAAAAAATAAATAAAAATAATACTTTATTAAACAAATACATAACGACAATACTATAACACAAACAAATTATATAACATACACATTCCCTACATATTTTCCATCATTACATTTTTCATAAAAATTTAAAACAAATAAAAAAACAAAATAAACATATACATAAATAAACAAGTCAAGATTCCGTTGACTTACTATCTTCCCAAAAGTCCAGAGTTCGTTGGTTTCTCAACAAACTTGTTGCACCCAGGAAATCAACAGTTGTGGTTGGACTACCATCATTATCAAAAGCAATTAACCTGAATACATTAACAGTCTCTTTTGTCAAAACAACCATCCTTCCTGCTTCCAATTCCAAATCTTGAACAATAGTGTTCCAGTCATCTTCCCACAACCTATAAACAAACTCCACATTCGATCCTTCTGCTTGAACCCGATTGACATTTATTAGATAGTTTGCTCCATTCACGGAAACAAACATCACAGCATCCTCCGGTAACCCAGCCATGAAATCAGCAGAAATAGTCTACATACAATATTAAAAGAAAACATAAATAAATGCATGAAAAAAACATGAATTATATATCCAAATACAACACATCAAATGGGTTAATAAAATATAATGAAAATTTGATACCTGTGCAATGTTTGGATACGGTAAAACACGAGTCATGCATCTCATATACCTTCCAACTATACCATTGTAACCACCAACTTCTGTCCCATCTTCATAATAACCGGTAACATAAAAGGAGTCTTCACCTTCCTCCACAAAATGTAGAACTTTGACATCCAAATTAAAATTCTCAGTAGCAAACTGTGACCACTTATCACCAAATAACCAAATCTGTCCATTCTTTTTCTTAACAATCCGAACTTTCAACCTATACCTAAGTGAACTTGTCAGGTACAAATCCCTATTCTCATGGAAACATCCTTCCTTATAAATATCAGGTAGTTCCTACGCAAACATACACAAATTGTAATAATACGCTCTGCATATAATCAATTGGACGCGTCCATAAACTAATTACTCAGAATACATACCTGTGAGTCTGGAAATGTGTTTACATTCATTGCCATCACAAACTCAGTTTCCATTGCCCTGCAAATAACTCAATTTGTAAGTGTGTTTTCATTACCAACAAGAACAATTTCACACTAACGTATACAATATTAAAAACATATACAATGTCAACAAACACTGGATTGGGACAAAAAACAAAGTAAAGCATAAAGCATAACGAATTATCGCAAAGTGGAATAACAAAATAAGAAATCAAAACAACTCCTAATTACAAAATATACTTAATATACACAAACCAGGGTGCATAAACAACTACAAAAAAAAACATAAACAAACTTTCCACAAATTAAAAAAAAAAACACATAAACATAAAACTACCAATGTCTAAACAAAGAGCCGAATGCATTGCCAAACATAAGCCATAATGTGAAACAAAAACTATCACAAAAAAAAATAACAAACAAACTATTTTTCTTCAAAATGACACGTGACGCACCATTTTCAAAACAAAAGAACTTTCTTGCCCCATTTTGACCCATGACAAACATTATTACAAGTAATTACAACAATTAACTAAATACTCAAAATGACAAGAGATAAATGCTAATTTAGCATCAAAACAACCATATCCTCGAATAACCCAATGAGTAATAAATGTGACAAAGTTATTTATAGCAAACAAAACAAAAGCATCTCCAAACACACAATAAACAATGAAAACAACCCAAAAACACATGCAATAAAAAGTTAATTACTAGACTAATGAAACAAAAACATCATTCCTTATAAAACAAAAATGTAGCATTCTAATACGCCAACTAACCAATGTGAAACTTCAATAATGAATTTATGAAAATGCACAAAAACGTGATTGGCTTTTAAAAATATATAATCTGGAACATCGCCATACACTTAATACTAATTACAAAACCATCTATCATATCTTTCTTACCCGGTTTGACAAATGACCAACTATATCAACGTGTATACAAAAAAAATTAAAACACAAAAAACCATAACTACATCAATTACCAACCACTATACAACATAACAACAAAACAACGTACACACCCAATCATAACAATGTTTACCTAAAGAAACAAAACGCATCCCAAAACATCTTAAACCAAAAAAAAATAACCATACAACATCTTTATTAACTTAAAACACAGTCAATACATTTTACAAACTAAAAAAAAAAACAATCAAAACCAAACAACTCTTTTAACTAAATGCATTTAACATCAAAACATGATTCAACTTTACTTCTACTAAAAATGAACACATAAACATAAAACTTAACCATATAATTAACACAAACACTTGGTGTCACATCAATACAAAAACAAATTAACTTTAAATCCTACTAACTTCTAACAAAAGACTATACAACAACAAAACTTAAACAATAAAATTAACAACAAACATCTTTGTATCCACAATTACCTACTTTAATAAAAACAAATAATCAAACAAATATAATGATGCAATTAAGTGTCTTTAAATAAAAATAAACACATAATTTAAAACATCGATCAACATTATTACAAATCGGAAAATTACAAAAGTCGGAAAAACATACCGATCAAAAATCACAAGATATCCATTAATGTTTCGAAAGGAGAAAATTTGATCAAAATGAGTTCCTGTGTATGTGAGTTGACTTGACAAAATGAGTGTGTGTGTATGTTAGGTAGAATGTATTAAACAAATTAAAATGAATAATTATAGTTATAGTTGTGTGATTGTGATACATTTTTACAACTACTCACTCTTTTTTTGCATGTCTTGAGAACGAAAGTGGTATTAATATGAGGTCACGTAAACATAAAAACATCTCCCCATCATAAAGAGTGTTTTTTTAACATCTTAATAAAAATAAAACAAACTATTTCAAACTTACATTTATTTTTCATCAACCTCACCTAACTCTATTTTAATTAACTGTAAAATCTGTCATAACTTTTTACAAACAATAAATAATTTACAAATTGAACCTTCCAAATTATTAACAAAAGTAACAAATCAACGCATACTATAAGCTACAATATTATAAACGGAAAAATATAAGTACAAAACATCGGTATCTTTATATAATGTGTTTGTGAAAAAACATTTTGTAATTTAAATAAATTACATACACTGAAAATTCGTGAACATTAAAACATTTTAAAATAAAAATTAATATTAAATTCAACAACAGTCTTATGTAAAACACAACACATGACAAAAAATTCAAACTTTTTATATCATATTTTCACAAATAACTTCCACAACAATTCAAATACTATATCAAAAATATACATTTTAACTATATTAAAAAAAATGTTAAATTAAATCGCAAGTTCACTTAATCGCAAATGATGGACAAGTCTCAAACATATCATATCAGTTTACGCAAAAACAACGTATTTATTTAAAATACATAACCGATATCACCAGGTCCGTTTCAAAACACAACAAACACAATCAAATAATGGTTACCAAAAAATGTTCAAATGTATAATGCAAAAAACAAAAGAACAATAACTCTATTAGCCTTTTTATAGTAATAAGTTTTATTTCTCCCTGACGATATGATGCGTTATTCTTAGAAGCCTGACCAATTATATTTACACTAGACTAATTAGGTACTTGGCGTGAGTCAATAAAAATAGTTGCGAGATGGTTTGAATCTATTGTTAAGTACACCTTCCCCACCCCCTTGGACTCATATGTGTTTCGGCACAATGATATATCAAACAGACCCATGCCCAACTCACATGGCCTTTCATCCACCTTAGACTAACAAACCCCCTGGTTGTATGTGTTTTGCATATCAATGTTTTGTACTTAACAGCTTTTCTTTCATAACCAAAAAATGATCAAATGGTTGATTCAATTGGTTTACATGCGAGGCAAGCATAACACCAATGACAAGGCTAGACGGGACAACAACTAAGCCACACCTACGTTGGGTTGGATGACCCTATATGGGTGGTGTCGTTTAGTAAAACAAAAACTGTGACTTGGGGTCAAAGTGTACAAAACACACTCGCAAAGTTTATATCTCGGCTGCAAGTGACTCAACACCTCACACCCTACGTGGGTGTAGTTTCTCTTTAACCAAATACAACAAACAAAACCGCCCTAGCGCTACTACTATAAAACCAAAACAAACTAAACTTAAAAACACATGCCAAGATATCTATCAACACTCACTCAATAAAACAACCAAAACAAACTCCAAAGCTTAATTACTTGAAAACACCATCAAACTATCACAGCTAATCCGCAAACTACAAAATGTTATGCATACAAACAAGTACAATCACACAACCAAAAAAATCATAACAAAACACAACAAAATTATATCATAAATAATATTTACAATATCCAGAAAACAAATACACACTTCTACTTACATAAAACTTACATATGATAGAAACTACACACTAACTACTACATAGTACATACACGAAACAAAGAAAAAAAACTATTTACATACAACTTACATATGATAAGACATTATACACAAACTACTACATAACCAACAAAACTCCTACAACCTTCTTACGGAGTCTACAAAGGACCAAAACACAAAATACAACCTACACTTCCTGCATATACAACAGCTTAAATTTCCTTACATACGTCAAAACAGAAACTACCATCACCACCTATCTCACCAGAAACAAGATTAAAGAGCATACCATCACCCATCTTCAAATCCAAAACGCCCTTCACTCTATCCCAATCTCCAACTAAGAAAACTCTGGTATTTCTGCTATCTTTCCGGCGTTTATCGGAATGAATTTTAATCACCATGTAAAACGAACAACCACCTGCCTTTACCCACCCTTCTCGGTGACCCACTTTCATCTGATGATTATGAAATGACTTTGGCATGTTCTAAAACCGATATTAAAAAACAACATACCACTATAAATGCAAAGATAAAATAACACATGAAATAAAAATAAAACTACTAAAAAAAACACAAACAAACAAACAAAAAAAATAACAAACCATATATCCTCGCTTCTCAATGAAACCAGTATACTCAACAAGAAATGAAGTATACACAAAACATCCATCCCTTGATAAAACACCTAAAGTGACAAACACAATCAACAAAAACAAAAACAACGTAACAAAATAATCTTCGACAACAAACAGTACCCAAATAGCATAACAAACACAAAAAACAAATAAAATATAAAAAACATAATACAAAAAACAAACCTGCAGTCGAGGTTCGAGCCAAACATCTTAATCGGATCGTGAACAAACCCATCCATTAACTTAAAACAAAAATGCCTACCATTCTCTGACAACGCAAACACCAACGCAACTTATACTCAGAAAAATTGAAAAGCTCACATAAACGCTCCCACACAGCACCAGTAAAGGCAACACCAACTAACTTTTTTTCTATCCCTAACAAATGAAAAGTAACCCCAACCTTCCCAACACGATCTTTGACCTCAATCAGAACAGACTTAGAATTACGGTTAATCTCCGATTCAAGCAACAACTTGCAAGGAATTGGCTACAAATTAAAAAACAACAATATAAAAAACAAGCACAAAAAAACATAAAACACACAAACAACTGTAAATGCACATACCTGATACAAACGAGGATCCTTGCAGCCTAAAACAAGACACTTGGTAACATGACCATTGGTAACCCCGTAGTCAACTTCGTCACCACAAACGGTATAGAAGTTAACAAAAAACTTTTTCAAACAAAGCTGCTCCAAATGAACATACTTTGGATCGAGGCTAATCACACTTGAAATTAAATCTGCCCATTTAGTACCGCACAAACACCAACAAGAAAAATTATCACTACGCTCTATTTTAATCAATCGAACAACTCCACGAGCATCAATAACCTCCACGACATTAGTACCTTCTAAAACATTACGCGGAAACAGCTCCGTAGGCAATTTCTAAATTAAAAAATAAAAAAACAGTTACAAAAAAAAAACATAAAAGTAAATAACAACAAAACACAAAATAAAAAAACAAAAAAAATACTTACCAAGTAATGCTCAAATTGACCATCAAGCGAAATCACAAATTCAATCAAACCACCTGACTTTATTCCATCTACAAAACAAAAAACAAAATAAATTTACTTCAGTTGATTGTCGAAAAAGCTGAAGTGTTGAATTATGTTACGATTAACTTGGCATTCTAGGATACCGGTGCATATCATGACAAAAAATACATGAAAAAGGTAATTCAACTAAACTAACAATTATTTCTACATTATATGATAATAACGTTGCTAATTGAAATGCAAATGTGAGTATGCATATTTTTATATATAAACAACTATTTGAGGATGTAAAAGCTGTTGCACATACGCCTATCCAAACGCAAAGAAAATTAGCTTATTCTAAACTAAGGTAACAATTTCATGAACATTTGAACTATTTAAACATTTTCATAACGTTTTTGTGGAACATCAAAGGATTTAAGCATCTGGTCTACTTGACGATATAACAACTACCACAAAAATATAATATAAAATAAAAAAACAAAAAAAACTTACAGAAACATTTGCCATCAGAAACATCCATAACAAACCTGATAAAAAAAACACTCAATACATATTTTATAAAAACAAATAAAAAAACTTAAAAAAACAAACATTACAACAAAAACTATACAAAATTCTACTGAATACAATCAAACAAAAATACTCAACAGACCATTAAACACTGTCAAATATAACACTACGACAGCAGCCAAAAGATAATGCAAGTACTTTTCAACACTACGAAAACCTGATAAGAAGCTACAACAAAAATTTTAAAAAATGTGACATAACTAGACAAGCAAAATAAATATAAACCATGCCCAACATAAGCTTATTACTACCAAAACTCAACAAACTATAAATTAAAACAAAAGGCTGCAAAGCCATTAACACTGATTGTAAGGGGGAAGCTGATGAACATATGAGGCTACTTGCAGACTAACTTAAAAACTAAAATAAGCCAAAAAACACAAACAAACCACAAAACACACATTACATATGCTACAAACCAAGTAAAGAAACGAAAAACAAACAACCATTTCAACAAAAATAGGAAATAATCAGATAAAAATTACTACATTAGGACAGGTCATGCTACACAAACATAATCATAAAAACACAACTATGAATCCTAATAACCTACCAAATTAAGAATAAACAAAAAATATAGCTATGCAATTTTTAACTAAATATACAACACTGTTTAACTTCATCATCTTCATAGAAAACAAATTTAAATAATTCGATTACACATATCAAAACAAAACATTAATCATCTTGATGGGTTATTCAGTCACATTAATAGAACAAGATCACAACTTAAGCTATACGTAGACGTAAAGCTTATGATGTAACTAAACCGTTATCCCGATAACACTATTCATTATAATTTATACGCAATGCAAATTGCAAATAAAACTACATATCAAAAGTACAGGGCACCGGTAATTGATACCCCAAAGGAAAAGTAATATTTCATTTATGCACCTCTTACGAAGGTCTATATCTTCCATATGCTTCTTTATTCTCACCGACAAATATATACGAAAAAAATCGTAAACTCTATTTTCTAATTCATTACAGGTTCAGCTTAACGGATAGAAATTTTAAAGGGTAATGTTGGCTAATGGAGATGGATTACAAGCTAACTAATATAATGTTACAGAATATAGACCCCTTGGTCATACAATAAGTCGTTGTTCGTGGCTTCAGTTACAACCAATTAAAAATAATAACAACAAAATATGATACCAAATCATCACCTAAAATACATCATAATTTATTAAAATGTGATTAACAAACACATATGCAACGCCAAACAACCTTAACACAAGATTATACAACACTAACAACAACACTAACAGTCACAAAAACCCAAATCAAAACAAATGTACAAAAATTAAAAACAAAACATACAC